>JAMKCH010008307.1:0-70205 GCA_023653785.1 Ophioderma brevispina
GGCAACCCATGTAGACCCCCTCTTGTGGCTTGCCATGCCTGGCCATGGGACTGGGGGCACTGGGGCTCCTGGTTTGAATTCCAACCCAACATGTGCAACCTTCTTTTAGCTTCTATACCTTTACCTCTTCCCTTCCTACCAGGCTAGAAACAAGAACAGTGTTAGGGTTAAGCTTTGCTAACGTTTCATCAAAATAAAGGCATCTTGCTGGTGTGTACAGGGTCCTTGTATCTCATAAATTATGCCACTGACATGAGAAGGGAACTGGGCAATTCTAGCATGAGTTATATAAATGACATTTATTAATAATATTGATGGTACATTTCTAAAAAAAAAGTCCATGTCAGAATTGTGCAGTTCCCAGGATGGCTCATGAGAAACAAGGAATTACACTTTTTGTGCTCCAAGGACTAGTCTGACAAAGCTGGCAAGTAGGGCAGGTTGGAAGTTACACTGCAATCTTAGATAGCATCTCTGTTTGATTGCTCATTAATTACTGCAGTGTCAGAATTAATTCAGGTCATTAGTGTGATTAGTAAGATACCAAAAATCTTGCTCATTCATTTTTGAATTCATTAACCTTGTAAATACAGACCAGCTGGTCTACTCTAAGTACCAGAGGAGAGTTTAAACTAATCCCACAATGCATTGCAGTGTATCTCTACTTTACTGTACTATACACTTATAGGGGAAAAACATTCTTACAAAATTTAGACACCCCCCCCCCGGGCACTACCTGCTTATGTATCAGCATCTAAGCACTATTTTAATTGGTTACTTGGAAGTATGGTTTATACAGAAATATAGAAGTACTATTTTGATTGGTTACTCAGAGGGACATCTCCTATTGTGTCCTGTAATTAACCAATCAGAGAGATTGTAACATAGGCAATGTCGGATCCAGGATTCGAAAAATGTCAAAATTACCGGGGGGGCTGAAAGGCTGTAACTGGTCCAAAATAGCTCAAAATGGGCTGATTTTGCAAGAATTTGCAGAATTACCGGGAGGCGCGCGCCCCCTCCCTGGATCCACGCCTGATAGGTGCTAGTGTCCAGGGGGTTAAGAACCACAAGACCTTTTAAGATAATGTCAAATATTTAATATTTTCTGTGCTCAATAGAGCATAGAAGTTTGGCTTTGTGTGTGGTGAGAATAGGCTTTGTATATGGGGGTCAAATCCCAAAGGGTAAGGGGGATTCTCAAGTTTGATTTGGGTAGGGATGTGCCTCCAAGGTCTGGAAGGAGGACCCATATCTATCAGGGGCGGCGCCAGGGTAAAAGCATAGGAGAGGCAAAGCAATACATGAATTATTCATATCGGTAAAAAAAATGCAATTTATTGCTTAAAACCCCTGTTTTTTCCTGAATTTGCAAAACTCTTGGGGGGGGGCTATACCAGAGATGCAGACTTTGGGAATATTTTAACACAAATTGCCATTTTTTTCTCAAAATTGTTACTGTTTTAGGAAGTTTGGGAAATTTGTCCTCCATATTGGAGAAATTGGCTTCATTTTCCAACAAATTTTAGAAAATTTTGAGAAAAAAAATCCACTAACTATACTACAATTGGCACAAAAAGGCAATCATTCATATACCAGAAGGCTGAAAATGAGACCCATACTGGCAACACATTCCCATGCTGTCATTTGTGTTGAGTATGCCCCAGTCACATGACCTCATTAAAGGGCACTTTCTAAATCACAATGCATTATGGGCCTGCAGTAACACATCACCTATTTAGTACATTGCCCAAAGCATGAACTCAACATAAACTTGCAACCAACCCAGCATGCCAGCAATGTCTAAGCCCTAACAATAATTTGCTTCATCGTATTATCCTAAACAAACACAGAATTGCTTCAGGCCTTGGTACTTCCTACAGTGGCCATGTGCAGTTCTTGCCCAAAACTTTTTAGACTGAGTCAAGTCTTACAAGGATTGTAATAGTAGACATAACAGATAGTGTGCTGAAACTGGCTCAGTTCATTTTCCAATTACAGTGATTGCAGAACATTTTGATTTCAGCAGAATATTGGTTGAAGGTGCCAAGACCAAACATGGGATCCTGAATAAATCAGAATATGTTAGATCAGGATCATAGTAGATGCCGTGCCCTGGTGCCTAATAGCTCAGTGGCCATAGGAAGAGAAGATATTAGTAGCTTCCCACAATGCATTGCTTCCAATGGAGGTTTTTGTACAGGTACTGATGTGAATCGTTAGAGGTGAAACATGGCTAAATTAACAGTACTGATCACAAACTTGCATTTAAGGAATGTTTCATTGCTAACGATTCACATGACAACCTGTACAAAAATCTCAATTGGAAGCAATGCATTGTGGGAAGCTACTGATATCTTCTCTTGGCCATAGGTAGCACTGTTGTTGAGGGCATTGTAGACAGTTGCAACATTTTGTAGGAATTGTATGGATAAAAAATGTACAAAGCCATACAGGCAACTATTTTTTTCTTAATAATATATTTTCAAAACAATTACAGTAATGTTTTACACTAAGAAAGTAATTATCTATAATCTGAAAGATGATTAACTGAAACCTAAATAACATCAAATAAGTCAAGACTAATTTTAGACCAAATAATGCTACCCACTATGTAATATACCTCGTATTTAATTAAAATAGTGCCTAATTAAAAGCAAGCTTGGTGGTGCCATGTATCAAAAAATTGTCTACAAGTGTTTCTCCTGCCTGACCCATCTACCTCGGTCTGTACTCGGGCCCTGTCAGAGAGGGTAGGATATGGCTTTTACACTCAGCTAGCATTGGATCAGAGAAGTTTACTGCCCTGCCCAACCCCAGCCAATCTGCAATCTGGTCACAGATTTATGCACTTTTTAAATTTTGTCAACAATAGGTTAAGACTGGAGCAAAGTCTAACACTATTTCTTGGACTGCCCACCCAAACAAAACAACTTCATGAGTTGATCTATTTTGGTAGATGACTTGATTTTTTTAACTGCACTAATATTTCATGTCACACCATTACAAAGATATATGATCACTCAGAAAGTTTAATACTTCTCCATTTTCTGTTAACACTTTTTTCATTCTATCCAAAAATAAAATTTCTTTTAGTTTATTTATTTCATGTCATACCATTACAAAGACATATGTTAACTCAGAAAGTTCAATACTTTTCCATTTTCTATTTAACTTTTTTTTTCATTCCAAAAAATAAAATTTCCTTTAGTTTATTTATAAGAATAATATTGGGTAAAATTTTTTGCTTGGAATACCAGAAAATAAAATTTTCTCATTTGGCAATAAATAATACAAAAGTACAGATATAAGTCAGCGTGATGCTACTCTTCCCCGGAAAGTCTCAACTTATACAACACAATGCATAGGCACCTACTACAATTATATTTATTTCCTACAGTCCCAACCATTTTGTTAGCATGGCTCTTCAAATGTGCTCTTCGCAGCAAATTTAAACCCTGACAAAAATTTCTGGGTTGAATCCGTAACTTCCACCACATCATACACACATATCCTGCCTGCCTGCTTGCCTCGTACAGTGACACACACTCCCAGCTGTCGTCATGCACACGTCATAGGCCTTAAATTATACCGGCAAATAAAAACCAGCGCAGACGGACCCTGTTGATTCATTACCCTGCCGCCAAGTGGACTAGGACCAGCTAGGCGCTTTACTCGCAAGAACAGTGACATAGGAAACTACGACTAATAGCACAAGCATCGTTTCATTGCCGAGTGTGGGCGGCGAATCCTTCCAGTTTGTCATTGTGTGGTAACACCAGAGTGGGACTGATTGGGTTTATCGACTCATCAAAACAGACAGAATAACCGTGGGTGGTTAGCCAGAAGCAGGGAAAACTTTTAAAGATTGGTCGAGATATTGCAACCATTTAGCAAGACTCTTCTCCTAATGCCTGTGCACCACACAACACCTGTTTAAGTGTCTTGATGTGAATTGTGTCGCCTCTAGACCTTGCACTCGAGATCATAAGGAGAGCACATGCTTCTACAAGCACAACATCATTACCAAACAAAAAGTTGTGCAAAAAAAGGACAGTATACTGTCCCCAGTAGACAGAGCTTTATTAAGCTCACACAGTGACCAGTATGGTGCACAGGTTTGCCTAGGGCCTGAAACTTCATGCGATAATTACCCTGCTGAAATGACATTGTGTGTACGAACAGCGGGACAATTTGATACCATTGGACAGATTTCATGTCCCAAGCTGGGTTGCTAGGTTGCCTATCGTGTCAAGCATTTCAAAGACGAGCACCCTGCCTCGATTTGTTATCATTCTATTGCGACTGGCATTGCAACCAATCCGACATTCCATAACTCAAATATTACATAAATTATTTTCATTCTCTAACAAGTGAATGGTGGTCACATGAAACTCCTGTTGGATTTTGGCAGCACTGCAAAACCCCTCCTAAACCTCACATTACCCAAGTACAAAAATGGCTACCGGATATATATTTCGACTACTATTACTTCTACACATCACAAGCCTATCCCTAGCATCTGTGTCAATATCCGTGGAACCGGAGTCCTCTTCTCTAGAAATCGGAGACACGGCAGAATTCATCTGTCATCTACGAGTATCGTCACAATATGAATGTGAGGAACAAGGATTTCTTATCTGGGCCAGGGAGGGTGGGATACTAATCTCCAACAGTACAGATGTGGCCCCAAACTTTTATGACAAGTACTCTGTTACATTGGATTTTACCCGGAGTTTCAAGTACACGCGATGTCAGTATAGTCTTATTCTACACAACATTACCAAGAGCATGCACGGCTTGTACGGTTGCGTGTTTTACCCTCATCCGCAGTACACCAAAGAAATTCCTTATGAAATTGACGATACGGTAAACTTGCTGATCAAGAGCAAGCCTGCTCCTCACTTCCCGCTGTGCACTGCTACTGTTTTACCCAATGGTGATTATGGCGACAATATGCGCTTTCGCTGCGAATCCGAGGAAGGACACCCAAGTGTCGCCCTCTATTGGTGGTACAATGGCTACATGCTTGATGGAATACTAACACGACCAAAAAGGAACTATATGCGTTTGGATTATATTGTTAGAAGTAGTATGATAGAAAAATTTAGAGACTCAGAATTAATATGTACTATGACGCGTCAAGACGACAGTGTCGGTTATGGTCTATACAACACCTGTAGTATACGCACGGATATGAGTGTATCGTTAAAATCCGAACCTATTGTAGTTAGACCTGTCCATGAGACAGTGACGACTCTCGTTTGCCAAGTCAATTCAAGCATTCCATATGACATCGTTTGGTATTATAATGGAAGGGCAATAGACCCAAGCAGGGCGGACGACAGATTTTTGGTGGAGACAACCGCCAAATTGCTCCACATTCGCAACACAACATCATTTGATCACGAGTGCAATATTACCTGCGAGGCTCGCAGCATATTCGGCAAGGCCTCTGCCTCTACTATGCTAAATGTAAGCGCAGGAGTCCCACAGGAATTAGGTCAAGGGTCATCGAGCAGTACAAGCATAATTGCAGCTGTAATCGCAGTAGGCTTCCTAGTGCTCATATTGGTTAACATTGTTTTGTGTTTGACGACAAGAAAATGTAAGAAAACGTCCACGTCGAAAAATTATACCGCTAATAATAACACGCAAATTCCACCAATGGATACCGATGAGGAAACAACCGACGAAGAGGACAATGCGGGAAGACCAGACTCGGCTGTGCTCATGATGCCCGATATGTCTGAAAACGGAATTCGCTATGCAAATGTGTCTCGCACCCTATCAACTGATACAACGAAGAGTAGAGTGCCCTCGAGTGTTCATTACCAGTCACCGTCATCACTAAATGAATCGCAAGACACGCAGCAACCACTTGCTTTGGAATTATCGTCCTCAGGATCTGAATCCAGTGGGTCGCAGGAATGTTTGAAGCACGGAACATACACGGCAAGGGAGAACAGTTACGCTGACCTGCGCTCCTGGGTGCGTATGAGTGCCCTCGGCCACATGCTGAACGCGAGGACTCCGGAGTGGATGTGCGACAAAGCTACATGTCGATGGATGGTAATGGCGATGGGGTCATGGAAGATACATACGAGCCCATCGACATGAATCACGATGACCACGATCTTGAGGACATTAGGCCAGATCCTCCCACTGCACCCGTGCCAAAACAACCAAAAAATAAACAAAGATTACGATCTAGTCCCTTACTGCCCTTACCAGTGACTCCCAAACAGGATGGATACATGGACATGAAACACGGCAATGAGGGCAAAGCTAAAGACAATCCATCTCGACAATCCTTGCCTGAAAAACTACCTGACGATCCACCAGTACAGAAATCAGTACCCAATCATGTTGGTCGAAAAGCAAAGTATGCCACCTTAGCATCACCCCTGAGCACTCATAAAGCACTGATACAAAAGTTTGAGAATGGTCCGGACAAAAACGATAATCATAAGAAGCTTCCAGAACGAAAGGAAAATCACAACCTGAACAAGGACAATTTCAAAGGCATCAAGGACAAGTTTAAAGGAAGTAGGGAGAACTTGAAAAATGGGACAGAAAATCTAAAACAGGCGATGTTTAGGAAGAAAGTTCCGAAGCAGTCGTCGGCTGAAAGTCCGAATATCAAAAAGAAGGCCAAGAAAGACAATAACAGTGAATATACAGACCTAGACAGGACTAGCATGTCTTCAGATGGCAGTGGAGCTTATCAACAGATTTGCTTTGCCAGAACTGGGGGACAAATTGAAGACTCTGGAGTCTATGAAAATATTGATTCGTGATAAGATTAGATTTTGTTGGACATGGACCAAGATGAGGTATTGGTGATGTGTATTTGTGAAGTGTAGAAGTTGTGTTTTAAAAGGACAGGGGGAAATTAAGCATGTGACACTTCATTTTCTATCAAGTCAATATCAGATGTAATCAGCACCGTGGCACTATCACACTTTCTTACGGTATCTGTGATTGGCTTATTACTTGACATAACATGATAAACCCTTCTGAGCAACCAATCAGAATAGATCTTCTAAATATACCTGTATGCATCTAACACTATGAATAACCAATGAAATTGGCTGGTTATAATGTGCATGGAGTTAAAGGTGCAACGAGAGATTTCAAATAACAGGTGTTCCTAAAATGTGTGAAAATTCTGATTTTTGCACTGGTGTAAAGCTTTCTATCAAAAATATCCCCATCTGAAAGGACTAAGCTGAGAACTGTTTCTTTGGTACAAAAATTGTGAAATTTCTAATTTCCTATAAGAGCAAATAGGAAATTCACCCTATGTTTTCTATTGAAATATAAGCATATACAAATCACATTTTGTTTTCATTTTAAGTTATTTCTGTAGCCAAATAAAAGGTAGAGAATCAATTGCATGTCTAATCTATATGAAATCACTACACATCACAGAAAATATGGACGACTTGAAATCTCTTGTTGTACCTTTAAGCAAGCCATTTCAGGTAAGGCCCACGTGCTTTAATATAATGATGCAATGAAAGTCAAGAATAACTATTTGCAGTGTAAACACAAGAAGGTCATAAGTGCAATAGCTGCCATTTGTCGGAAATTCCCAGCAAATTACTATTATAACAGAGGGTGAATCAATCCCATGATGCATTCCAATGTTCCTCTACTGTACTGTACTAAACTCACGTCAGTGCTTAGGGATAAAAAGTGTTCCAAAGGTTTCAGAACCCCAAGACATTTCATAATCATGCTAAAAATTCCCTAAGTACTAATGCTTTATGAGCTAAAATGAGCACAAAATCAGGGATTTTTATGTGTTAAGAATAGGATTTTTGTGGGATCACATCACCCTACAGAGGTGAAATTTCCCAAAACTGGTGCATTGTGGGATTGACTCAATAAACCCTCTGCTATTATACTAAATCTTTGATCAGTGGCTCTTGAAGTGGTTCACATTTGCCTGAAGAATCATTTCAAAAATCACTGATTCACAGAAAGAATCAAGTTATACATGGCAGCACACAGATGTATCACATGGCAGCTATTGCACTTACAACCGTCTTGGATTTACATTATGTATTATTCTTACCAAAAAAGTAAGACAGAACTCTAAAACTATTCTGCACCAAAAGTCAGTAAACATCTTTAGAAGATACAGTGCATGTACTTCTTTGATTCAATCTTTGAACAAAAGGATTCCACATTCCTTTTAAAGCTGCAATGGGAGATTTCAAATAACAGGTGACCCTAAAAAATGTGAAAATTCTGATTTTGGCACTGGTGTTAAGCTTTCTATCAAAAATTAAGTTGAGACGTCCTTCTTTGATACAAAAATTGGAGCAAATAGGACATTCAGCCTATGTTTTCTATTGAAATATAAGCATACACAAATCACCTTTTGTTTTCATTTTTTAAAGTTATTTCTGTAGCCAAAGAAAAGGTAGGGAATCTATTGAGTGTTTAATCTATATGAAATCACTACATATCACAGAAAATAGGGATGACTTGAAATCTCTCAATGCACCTTTAAAGTTATCTATTATCACCAAATCCACTGAGACAAAACATTTTATTAGTGCCCTTGTTTAGCTGGCTAAATAAGCTGCACTGAACAAGACACTAAGGTCCGTATGCACAAAAGAGTTAGACCGGGTCTAAAGTTAGACCTGGTCTAAGTGTAATTTTGTCGCACCAGAAAAGACATTTTCCTCTACACTAACGGAAGGTATTTGTATTTATTTTGAAATTTGCATTTAAATCTTTCAAATTTTGCTAGTTACTTTACAAAGAAAATGTGAATAACTATCAATTTAAGGCAAAACTAATTTTGATTTAGACCAGGTCTAACTTTAAACCTGGTCTAACTTGTTGTGCATACCGACCTAAGTTATAAATTAGACAAGTCTGTTTGGCCTCTTATTAAGGGAGGCACTACCTAAAGGGTGAATTCAGCAGAGAAAAATAAGTTTAAGACACTATCAGTGATCCACCCAAAAGAGTCAAAATATTTGAAATTTGCCGGAATAGCTTAAAAGGATAAGTCTGTGTAGAGTTCTCGAAAGCTATTTTTTCCAACTGAAAAATTGACAAAAAAGGAAGAAAATGGCAGTTTTCACAGATATGAATCTCCATTCAATTATGTGTTGTATTAAGTGTCGGTACGGACAGTAACGACTAAAATAATTGAAACCGGTGATGCCATTGTTTTTGCATGGGCGAACTCGTTCTTGCACTTAAAATAATGGCATCGCTCTGATTTCAATTCTTCATAAAGGGAGTACCAGTTCCATAAACCATACCTTTATTCTCTAATCAAAGGCACACTGGCATGTTTTGCATATAGGATGCCCTCAATTTCTGTCAAAACTGAGGTTTTGAATGTCTATTGCTTTTAAATGTGTTAACATGAAATGCTTAATTCTACAACAGTTTCTTTGTGCAAAGACACTTAATTTTGTAATAATACCATTCGGGAATGGTTTAATTCCAACAGCTCAAGTTATGCATATCTAACAATCTTGTTTTCATGGAATAAGTTACCATGATATATTGGTGCTCATGAGATCAAGATATAAGGCACCAGGATCAGCCTTTCCGATATGGAATCAGTTCAAGATCAGTCACTTAACTTGTAGATATAACTTGCGATAAGATTTCAAACTTAATTTTTCTAAAGGTCAGAATTATTAGGTTCTAATAGGTGTCAGATGTCAGACTAACTTTGAGGATAGTGGATTCAGGGATTATGTCATGCCTGCTGCATAAGTTGAATGGCTTTAAAAGCCAGTATTTATTTTGTATGAGTACTTTAATCTTCATCTTTGTCTGAATATATATTCTAAAATTATAAGATAAGAATAACAATATTGTGTCAGAAGTTTTATATTTGTACTTATATGTTGCCAACTGTTATGCAAGTTAAAGGTGTATTCGTGATCCTAGCACCTCATTTTTGGTATATGGTTCACTAGATATCCCCGAGAAAAGGTTATTTCAAAAATTTTTGATTCTGATGGTTATTTTGATGTTTTGAGCAAATATGTTTGTACCACGCTGCCCTATATGCCACTGTGTTGTAATTTCTGTCCGTTTATGAACAAAAAATACAAAATTACAAGTTTCTTGTTTCTTTTTAGGGTAAGTAGGAGGACAAGACTGTGGATCATGAAATGCCCCTTTGACATTTAAAAGAATTTCGTCATGCGAGTGCAACAAAGTTGTATCCGATGGGTAAAATTGAGTAGTGTATTTTGTAAATACAGGTAAAAGCACAAAATTCAAGCTATAGTGCTAGCCTCAAATTGAAAACCATTTTTATGAAAGAAAGACATTAAAAAAAAACAGAGAAAACAAAACAAAAATAGCTTTTTCTACGAAATGACAAATATGCAGGTACAACTTTGTTGCACTCATGGGACAATTTAGGCTCCACAAACAGTTAGTTCCTGAAACCCTTGCACATAACTATATGTGAAATCAGAAATGCCCTATAGCACTACATGATTGGTCCAATTTCATAGTTGTCAGGGGGGAAAAAATTAAAATCTGATGAAAAAAAGTGGGCCACAAAAATGGCAATTAAAATTCTATGTAACCAAACCTTTCATGCACCTAAGCATTAATTTTGTGCCTAAATATTTCTTGAGACAAGGCTCTTTATAGCCTTATAAAAACCATCCGCCATTCTAACCCTGACCCTAGAGGAAAAGGAAGGAAAAAGGTTTTTTCAAATTAAAAATTGGGAAAAATCAGATAATTTAAGGGAAATTCCCTCAAAATAGCTCGATGTCAGGCTCAGCATTACGGTTGATGATGAAGTGTCCGTACAGACAGTAATGATTAAATGTATGATTTTGTCCTTATTAGGTTGCTGCTTTCAGTCTTGGCACTGGGGGTAGGTATGTTAGATAAATGCCACCCAAATCTGATTTTTGATTGTGATTTTTTTGCATTTTCCATTTAGCAAATCATATAGTGCCTTTAAGAAAAATACAATACAGCATCGTGGGAGTTTCTGCATCACCAGGCCCATGCGTCCAGGAGCAGATATCCATACTAACCTCAAAGGCCCGCATTGGTTTGTCATATTCTTTTTAGAACCTTTAATTTTCTCTAACCGAAGAAATAAACGAAAAAGTAATTCCTTTAACTTTAAACGAAAGCAGGTTTGAACCACTACATCATGAGGTCAGCTACCTACCACAAGATACGCAAGCGATTGGTAAGCCAGATTTGAAATTCTGGATAAAGGATAAGGACTAGCCTAGTGCATTCGACATGATAATCGCACTGACCCATACGGTCGCGTCAGGCAGCACGAGAGGAGCCGGAGGCTCGAGTGCTGCCTGAACTGACCCATACGGTCAATTGCAATTATCCTGTCGAATGCACTGTCGAGGCGGTGGTCTTATCCGTCATATACTTGAGAAACCATAGCATCAAATCATTAACCTTAACATTAATAATAAAGTAATTTATCTAAATTGAGGTAGTTGTTAAAATAAATTAAAAACACTTCCAATTCAACATGTCAAAGTTATAACTCTTATATAAAATAGTGCAAAAGACCTTGACGCATCATTTTGATTAGTTTGTTTTGAAAAATGATTGGCAGTGCGAGAAAAATCAGAATCTCTAAGACGCTCTTAGAGTGGCTAATCTTTCTCGCACCTCCCTGCAGTTTCAAAACAAAACCCATTAGTGATGAAACGCGTCAATGAAAATGAAAGAAAGATAGGACTTAGCATTGCCCTTACTTTTTTCCAAAACAACCCATCAGTGACGATTTGCAGATAAATGCATATGAATTTTCTTGTCTACCAATTCCAATTGCCACTGTATAGAGTTAAGACCCAACGCAGACATGTATGTAAACTACAAAACATGACTGGTGTCTGCATTGAAAACAATTTATTGGCAATTTTTGATTTTGGGTGGTTTCTTGAAGTACATTAAATTTCTCATGGCCTACTATTATATAGCAACATGATATAGTCCTTTCCTATACCTCGTTGCAGTGATGTCATAACATTGCGAAGCTTGTACGCACGTGTCAATGTATGCATCTTTTTGCGCGAGATGTAAAAACGCCGTTTCGCTTTAAAGCCCAGCGCGTTTGCGGTTTCCTGGTGCGCCCATCAAGTCTCGCGCTCGACGTTCACGGCACAGAGGTAGGGAAATTCAGTATAGCAGCTAAACCTTCTGAACGGCTTTCTCATTTGACAAAAATATAAACTTAAGGAATTTTATATTTAAGATCAATATTTTATGTCACAAGACGTCGTAATTAATATACGCGTTCAGAAAGAAAGCAAAGAAAACAGTACAAAATCACCCATTATTTTTGAAATGGTACTGCGCATTGTGAATCACCTAATGTAGCCATTTAAACGAGAAACCAATATTTTTTTCACACAATAATTGAAGTTAGAATGAACCCTAAGATTGTAGATATAAGTTCGTAGCGGGTATATATACGATGCAGGCATGGTAATTGTATTGAGCAGAAGTTAGTCGATATCAACATGATTGACGGTATTACTAGTAGCTAATAGGAGTTGGGACTGGTGGGTGACCATTGTGCATATCTGATGACCCGTGCACGTATCTGATGACTCGTGCATTATATGACAGAGCCCAGTGCATTCGTGAAAAATAATTGCACGTGAAAACAATAGAGAATCTTAACCCGAGAAGTAAGTATATCCTTGATAACTTATGGAATACAATCAATACGCACCATGTGATCATTCACTCAATATAAAGAATAGCTATGCTCTGGACATGATTGTCACAACTAGGCTCCAGGAGCTAGTGGTCAAAATCTCATAAACTCTAAACAGTGTTACAATGAAACATTAAAAAAAGTGCTGCAATGAAAAGAATAGGGGATTGGTTTATAGAAACAAAACGATGGAAAATCTACATTTGAGGTGTATTGTTTTTTTAAAAGCGGGAGGGATTTTGGTTTGGTGCGAATTTCCCACGTTGCCTGAGGGAAAATACGGAGGGACCAAACAGCCTAGCGCCCAAGTTTTACCCTCATTCATAACCACTCAAGGATTTGGAATCTTCTAAATCAAAAATAAATATTTTATTGTAAAAATGTCAATGTGGTTCCCTTATTTTGAGTTCATCTTGTTTCAGCCTCCAATGTCCCATATGCGATTGAACAGTCCAGTGGCCACTTTCTTGTTTTTTAAACCAATCACAAACTACAGTGCTCACACTAACAGCGTTGTTTCTATTGAACAGATGGTATTTTTATCCAGATAAATAAACATTTATCCGGTTGATACTGAGAATAATAAAACAATTGTGCCAAGTTTCTATAAGCAGCGTTTTCCGGAAAATGCGACCGGCCGTCACGGACAGTGACTTTTAACCAGCTCTTAAAGGGCATCTGCAACTGTGCACAGGTTCAACCGCGTGTATTGCAGAGGCCGTGACCTCGCCTAACTGTAAAGATCAAAGAGCGAAGTGCCTTAGTTATGGCCAATTTTGAGAGTTTTAATTCATCTGTAAATGATTCTCCTGCAAGCCCAGCAACACGTCATGATAGGCAGAAAAGGCACATTGAGGATATTACAGAGACATATAATGGCACCAAAAAGAAGACGGCGACAGAGAATGTTATGTGACAAAATTGCAGTACACCTGGTTACTAACGCAACATCGCTGCGGCATAATGGGCGGGTGGGTCAATTACTGCGGATCAATGGCTCAATTTTTAGCGGGGTATGTGCACTCTATCGGGGAACAGCTTGCTGCTGTTTTTATTGGCGTTAACGGATAATTTCTGGCATTTATCATTCCAAACACAAGGAAAATACCGGTGGGAAAACTTTCATGGATAAGCAAGAAACCATGCCGTAGGGACGGCTGGTTCTTCATGAGCCAGTTAATCTTTTCTGGTTTAAACCCGAAAATAGTTCCCAAATAGACTAGAAACACACCTTTAAACGTTCTGACATGGGAAGGGCCCATGAATTTGACTACGCATTTGAGGTATGGTGGGAACACATCATACGAAGGGAAATAATATGCATATAGGTCATAATGAAGTGTATTGTTAAATACGCAGTCATTGTGAGATATCAAATGACTGTGTTAGCGCCTTTACAGCAGAGTGAAATTTGACTGGACTGCAAAATGGGCTATTCTGAGGTTCTGAATTCAAATAAAAAGCTTTCAGATGTTCCTAGAATCTCTCTAAATACCCACCAAATTAAAAAAAAAAAAAAAAACATATTATTTAAATTTAAATAAATTTGTCAATCGTGATAGAATGGCCTTAACCCCAAAACCCCCAATTCTGTAAAGTTTCGCGCAAATATTTCAACATATTTTTAAGTGAGAGCTAAAAACGTGATTTTGTAATCCCCATCTAGAGTACCTTTTGGTCAAACCCAATTGGGGCATATTTTCGCTCCAAACACAGTACATCCAAACCAAACCACGATTTCACAGGGTAAATTAGAAAAATAGTATATGTCCTCTGATACCAAAATTTAGACCACTCCCGTTAAAATCGGGGGTCCCCTCAGGACAAGGCTATTGGCGTCGAAACAGGACCTTTAAGATGTCTTACTGTCTTCCGCTTTGTTGATGTGACACAAAGGAAGTGAATCACTTCCCAAGGATATATTCATTAAAACAACCACTATATTTTGGAATAACTGATCCAAAAATGTCTCAAATACACGGGGCATTTTCCTTTCTATCATATTTAAAGGGCATTCTTGCAATTCCGTAAGCGCCTTTTTTTCTGTTTATATGGTTCACTAGTATCCTAATAAAATGTTTATATCCACAATTTCATTTGATTATGAGAAATATTTGTTCAACAGCTTCCCATTGGCCACTGTGTTCCTTTACACACAGAAAAAAGAAAAATACGTACTAAGTTCTTGATTTCTTCCAGAGTAGATTGAATTTGGCACATAGACTTAGGCCTATACTCTACTTAGCCATCAGTTTTGAGATGATTATAAAAATCTCTTCTTTTTTACGTAAATAAGTCGGGGACAGCTGTGGATCACAAAATGCCCTTTAAGCTCATGCCCAAAATCAAAACCTTCCTGAAATACAAAACATGTTACAACTCTTAACCAAAACAGATTCTATCCAGAGGGTGTTTGAATCAATCCCATGATGCATAGCAATATGCCTATACCTTACTGTACTAAACACATGTCAGTACTTAGGGATAAAAAGTGTTCCAAAAGTTTAAGAACCACAAGACATTTCATAATCATGCAAAAATTCCCTAAGTACTAATGCTTTATGGGCTAAAATGAGCGTTAAAGTCAGGATTTTTATGTGTTAAGAATAGGATTTTGGTGGGATCACATGACCCTATTGAGGTGAAATTTCCAAAAACTGGTGCATTGTGGGATTGACTCAAAACACCCTCTGGATTCTTTCCTAAAGAGTAGGGATTTAATTCCAAAGTTGATTTAAGTTTTCAAAAAGTATAATTCAAACAGAGCCTCATATATTAGTTGTATACACAATACATTAAAGGTCCATGGTACGATCGCTAATAGCCTCATCCCCAGGGATCCCAGCTTTTACCGGAAGTGGTCAAAATTTTGGCATCAAAAAAGCTACTATTTTTCTCATTTACCCTGTGAAATCTTAGGGCTGAAGGATTTTGGTTTGATGTTATGAGCAAAAAATATGCCCCATTTTGGTCGACCAATATTAATTTACACAGTACTCTATAGGGATTACAAAATCACATTTTTAGCACTCACTTAAAAACAGGTTGAAATATTGATGCAAAACTTTACAAATAGGGTTTGGGGGTAAAGGCCATTCTATCAAGATGAGATTTAAATTGGGTCATCCACCTTTAACATAGGCAATATTTCGCAAACTGTGATTAAATCTATCTTTCAACTAGCTTCCAACAAATGCACTCAACTTATCTGAAGTGAACTGGGGTGGAACTGAGTAATTTTTAAATCTCTACTTGATTATCAAGGCTAAAATAACTTGGATAAAATCCAATACGACCGTGGGTGAAGCTTATTTACTACAATAACATAAACTCTGATGACTACAGGAACATAGTTATTTAGCTATTGGCCAACAGCTCAACATTGAATATTATTATTATTAATGGTGATATATTTTGTATATTTGTTGATGATATTGCCAAGATGTATGACATAATATTGAATAAATTGGCTAACAAGTTAAGATTACGATAAATTGGCAAGATTTGACTTTGAGTAGTGTGTCTTCAATCTTCAATGGTGTGATCCCTATACAGCTTAAAGGTGCAACGAGAGATTTCACATAACAGGTGTCCCGAAAAAATGTGAAAATTCTGATTTTTGCACTATTGTAAAGCTTTCCATCAAAAATATCCCCATCTGAAAGGATTAAGCTGAGAAATGTTTCTTTGGCACAAAATTGTGAAATTTCGAATTTCGTATAGGAGCAAATACGAAATTCAGGCTATGTTTTATATTGAAAAATAAGCAAATCAAAATCGCCTTTTTTCACTCTTTTAAGACATTTCTGTAGCCAAATATAAGGTAAGAGATCTATTGAGTGTCTAATCTATATGAAATTACTATTATAACACAATATTTGGGTGCCTCAAAATCTCTTGTTGCACCTTTAATTCACTTAACTAGGATTTGGTGCAGGTGAAACATCAGAGCCACAAGGTGCCTAAGTGTAGAAAAGGTGAAGATAAACAAAATCCAGTAAACTATACCTGCGAGCGGTAATGCTCAAATATGCGTATTTATCATAAAAGAAGGGATTTTGTAATTAGAAATTGAGATCCCTGATTGTAATTTTATGGTTAGCTAGAAATGCAAAATTTATGTCCTAGCTTTTCCTCCCTGGGAAAATAACCCAAAATATATGCCACCGTCATTGAAAATTGACCTCTAATGGGCTAGACATGTAAATGGCACTTTTTCCCAGTTTATTTCATTTCCAGACGTTTCCAGGCAACCGCTGAATTATTATCTGGGATTCCAATACTAGTTAGTCTGATTACAAAATTCTTAATTTTGTGACACAGAGAGCATGCTGACTCTAGCTTCCACGTATTGTTTTACTAGTCAAGCAAAGCAACTGTGCAAAATAGCCAGAAAATTGGGGGCGCTCTTCAAAAAATGTGCTGTTAATTGCTTTAAGAAATTTGAAATTTGTAATTTCTGGTCTGAGGATTGCTGTCCATGCCAATTCTTACCCGCTATATTTGCCAGAATTCACTGTTGTGTAAGGTCCAGCCGTAAAACAGACATAGTACGACAAGTGACTCAGGGTCCATGTTTTACAAACTCGAAATAACACACCCAAAGTTCTGGAAAGGTTAAATTGAGAATTGACCATAAACAAAACGAATGATGGCAGGATCACAAATGCACCTTTAACTTAATTTTATCGATGATTACATGAAAGATTGACGCTCTTTGAATTTGCTCAACTCTTGCTCACAGGATAAGCAGTTAGTAATAACTGAAATCTACAAGTGGCAGAAAAAGAGGGTTGTCATACAACTGTCTTCCTTTCTGTTATGCTCCAAATCATTGCAAGTCTGATCCACAAAATTCTTGGACGTTACCCAGGCGTAACGGGCCAAGAACTCACAAATTTAAATGGTCGCCCACTTAGTTATCACACGAAATCTTGACAAAACTTGTACATTTTTATGCTACCAATCGTATTTGCATAATTCAAAGCTCTTCAGATTTGAGGAGAGTGAGCACCAAGATTATATATTGAATTTTTTTATGATCAATCACGTACAAAGGACACGTTGTATATTGGCCACAGGAACCAGCAGTGTACCGACATGAGGCAGGGGTGGAAAAGTGCCCCCTAGGGTTCCAAAAGCAGACAAATATGGACCAAAAGATCCCTCCTGTACGTGAGAATTTAGCCTAAACTTGGGCAAAATGAAAGGAAAATTAAGCAATTTTTGTTCACGCATTTCTCAAGTTCAGAATTAATTAGAGCAAATCACAAGACGAAGTACGATTTTGCCCATCTGGCGGAACGACTTGCGAATTTTGTTACTCTCTGGCGGACGACTTGGGGATTTGGGGATTCTGAATCTACTGCCTCAATACGCCACTCAACCATTGAATTCTAAGTACTCAAATTAGTTCATGGTTTGCAGTCTGTAATCTATTTGATTCCTTGGGTGAGTTGCTTTTTGAATGATGCTTGGCTGCATGCCATTTTGGACATTACCCACATGTGCCTTTCATGACAAAGGCTGAATTGCATCACGGGTATTTACTGCACAAAAGCATAAGATTACCATACAGGCAGAGGCAGCATAATAAGAAAGTCATGCCTAATTGGGGGGGGGGGTGGTGACCATAAGGTGCACCTTTTTACATACTTTCTGACACCTATGAATTCGGAAAACCTTAACAGACCTAACGGAATAAACCACAAGTTTATGGGTTTTTAAGTAAGGTTTCCAAATTCATAGGGTGGCGTGTCAGAAAAGTATGTCAGAAAAGGGTGTCACCATATGGAAAAAACCCCTTGAATGGAGCTTGCTTTCTCTTCGGAGTGTGCCAGTGCTGCAAGCCCCTTCCTTATGGGGTCCATTCTAAGGAACTGGAAGTAGGGGCATTGACTTGGGACGTTCTTGCTCGTCACCTTGCATCAACTTCCTTAGCTCACATAACAATATTGAATGGCTTACCTATGTAGATGTGCAAAAGAAAACATCAACACAATGCTATGACGGTTACTGCAACTGCAAGGGAGAGTTCTTCGCGGGACGCAAGGCACTCAACGCCACCACCACCCTCTGAATTCGGGGGCATGTCGCAGTAGGCTGGAAAGAATGATTACAGCATGTAGTATAAGCCTGGGTTGGATACTCTGAATACCACCAATGTTGTGCACTTCCTAAAAACATTGATTCAGATCTCAGCCACATGGCGGCCATCCCCGCCATGGTTTTCAATGTATTAAGCTCATCTAATTCACCCTATGAAGTCGAAACCTTACAGACCTTAGTCGGAATAAACCACTCGGTTTATTTGGTTTATTCCTTAAGGTTTCCAAATTCAGAGGGTGTCGAAGTATGTCAGAAAGGTGTCACCTTATGGAAACAGCCCCCTTGATGGATCTTGCTTTCTCTTCGGAGTGTTCCACCTTGCTTGCCAAGCCCTATCTTATGTTTCTCATTCTTAAGGACTTAGTAGGGGCATTGACTTGGGATTTCTTGCTCGTCACATCGCATCAACTGTCCCTAGCTTCTTCACATACAGATATTGCATGAGCTTCACATATGAGATGTGGAAAAGAAAATATCAACATAACGCATGGATGACAGTTACTGCAACTGTAAGAGGAGGGTACCTAACCTGTGTACTATAGCGCTCAACCCACCACCACCCATCTGAAGTTGGGGGGCAGTATGTCGCATTGTATGCTGGAAAGAATGGATTACAATGTAGTATAAGCCTGGGCTTGCTATTACGAATACCACCCGCAAAGACCTCCCCCACGGGGATCCCCACCAAAAACCCCCCACCAATCCTGTGCCAGTCCTACTAACATGATCAGATCAAGCCATGATGCTCCATACCCTTCCATGTTTCAATGTATTGCGCTCGGCATTTGTAACCCTTCACAACTACCTTTCAGTTCATATAGAATGACAAGTTGCAAGGAAAAAAAAGATAAAAAGCAAATTATTTTAACAAAAATGTAGACAATTTCAAAGGTAAAAATACTGAAATCCCCATGCTAACCTTTGACCACCCCCCCCCCCTAGTTCAGTTGTGTTATGGCCCCTGTCTGTCACATGGTGTGGATTGGCATTGGAATATGTAATTGGTGCAATACGAGTGTTAGAGTTGGGTAGGGCATGTTCACTTCAAAAATAATTTTCTAAATGTTACAAATGGTTCCATGTAATCAATTGTAGTCTCAAAACGCTCCATTTGATTTCATATAGATCGATATGCATTAGACAATTCTTACCTTATATTTGTGATATAGAAATGTCTTTTAAGTGAAAACAAAAGCTGATTTGAGTTGCATTATTTTTCATTCTAACCATTCTGAATTTTGTATGTGCTACAATGCAAAATTAGAAATTTCACAATTTTGTACCAAGAAATCAAGTCTCAGCTAATCCTCTTTCAGATGGTATATTTTGATAGAAAGTGCTACATCAGTGCAAAATTCAGGGATCTCCAATTTCTTATAGACACCTGATATGAAAATCTCTCGTTGCTCATATTTTTTTTCAACATATTAGTTTTATATTACTTTATGATGTACACACAGGAATTTCATGTTGGGTTTAAAAAGAGCAAAATTTATCAACTGCAAAGCATTATAAAACATAGCCATTGTTAACCCAACTCTAAACCCTAATCCTAAAGTTGTAACCCTAAATCTTAATCCTAAACGTAATTCTTCTAAAAACACAAAAACTAAGCCCTTTTAACCCGAATCCTAAATGCTAACTTTAATCCTAAATCTGGAACGCATAACTTTATGAGCATGAAGATGAAATATAGGGAAAGGAAGGTATTTTTAGCTCATAAAAGCTCACCATTTCATTGAAAGAGTTGTTATACACAATGCATACACAAAACAGAATAGGTTTTTGAGTTCCTTTCATTAGACACACTGTATTACAACAGGCCAGAGAAAAATATAAAATCCTTTCTGGTAACTAAAGGTCCTCATGTTAACAATTTTCTGTGAAAAGCACCCCTTTTCCCGTCATCCAGCCTCCCATTCCCCAACTCTCAGTCATAAAAAATATATGACAGCGTTCAGTTTGACTTACGTTTTGCGGACACGGGTGTGAAAAAAATATTGGGTAAAAACAGTCAAAATTCTTGATTACGTAATGTTTCTAAGGGTACAATGTCCTATATTTTCAGATTTTGCACTTAAAAACCCTTATTTTTCACTGATTTTGAGAAAAATTAAAAAAAAAAAAAAAATTTTTTAGCCAAAAAATGGCATTTTCGGGTGACAAAAATTTTGACTTGCTGAATTTCCTGTGAGGTGTATGAACATGAAAAAATACATAGTAGTGGACTAATGTCTTTATGCTAATCCAGTGTGGACAGGGGTACATTTGTAATATTCAAATTCATTAAATGGGATCAATATATTTCTTCATTTTTGTAACAGGGTTAGAAAGTCGGCCGTCAGGGTGACAATTGATTTGGGAAAAAATGCAATTTCGCCCCAATTTGTGATGTGAAAATCCCTAACTCCTCCATGGTTGAGCTATGGAGATGCTTCGTTTATGTCTTTCCAAATGTTCAGTATTTCAAGAGCTAAATAGTGATATAAAACTTGACTAAGTGTGAATGTTATGAAAACAAATACAAGTAGTAATATGTTACCCTATCCCTAACATTTCGGAGGGCGTTGAAAAAAATAAAGGCCTTCGCAAAAAAAATAAGTCCTCAAAACTGTGAGGTTTAAGGCTAAACAAATATAAACTTGCTATAGGCCCAAGACCTCCCTCTAGAGCAAGTTTATTGTTAGCCTGATAGTCCCAGTTTTGAAGGACTATTTTTTTTTGCGACCGAATTTTGCTCAAATTGGAGACTTCGGGCAGTAAATATGCCTGTAAGTGCTATGGGAAAAATTTTCAAGTTAATAATTATGCATTTTTTTATTTCAGAAGATTCAGTTCTACACAAAAATTTCACCCTAGAAAATGGTATTTTAAGTAGGCTATCTTTCCCTTTAAGTTTACACCATTCTGTCCACCAACGTAAGTCAAAGCTTTGAACGCTGTCATATACACAGGCATGACGCCTGATCAGCAATCGGTTTGAGGTAGTTAGGGACATAACCGTTAAAACAATTTGGCTCCTAATGAACTTGCACTATTTGAGTTTGAGCATTGAAGGCTTACCACCCTAACCCTCCAAAGTTCTGAATTAAATGAAATGTTGAGAATAATTGTGGGAGGGTTTGAATTTTTTTGGGCTGTCTTGATTTTTTTTTGCTGCAGCTCTGATTTTTTTTCTGGGATTCGATACCAGGATAACTTGATGAGGATTTTGCAGCCTGTTTGGAAAGATGGGATTGGGCCATAAAGAAGTTCACCAGAATTGTTTTCAACGGTAAAAAATCAGTTTTCACATAACAAATACCTAGTGTGGGAATACATCCAGGACACTGCTTAATTTGCTACCAAAAAAAAAGGTATTTGACCTGCAAAATTGGAACCTAGCTAGGCGACTTGCATCATGGGGAGGGCAAGCCGGCCTACCGCCGACTGGCGCTGTTAATTGTACGTGATCTAAGGGTGAAAGTGGCGTCTTAAAACAAAACATGAAAATCCTGGTGGTGGTTAACCTTTTGAGCACTGGAGAATATAATAGCCCCCCAAAAAGGGTCAATCTGTTTTCCTTTCCTCCTCAAAAGAGAAAACAACTATTTCTTCAGGATCGTAACAGAAAAGCATAACAAAATCAAAGTAAGTGAGTCTGAAATTCCCCATCCTTATCATTTGATCCATACATAAAAAATCTTGACCTATCTATTATGACCTACCTGTGTGCTTGACCCACCATGATTAGCGTGCCCCGCATGGGAACAGTTAACAAACACAAAATTGAATTTCTTTCAAAATCCATCCGTCCTCACTTATTACATAATGAATGAAATACTTTTTTTCTAGACCTCAGGATGCATGGTGAAAGATAAACAAGCTTAAGGCAAATAAACTCCCATTATTCACTGAAAATCAGGTCAGAGTCCATTGGGAGGGTATGACCTAAGGCCAGAAAGTGATAAAAGACCGCAATATTCTGGTATTTTTAAAGAACAACTTTATTTCATGAATGTGGAGATTGATTGAGTTAAGCAAAATGTGGAAAAGAGACAAAATGTTTACAGGTTATGCTCATAAACACAAATGATGGTTGCTCCGCAAAGGGGTGGTAATATTTACCTTAGTAGTGTCAAGTACAAAAAAATGTAGAAAAAGATGAAAACACAAAGGTACTAATGTACATTTCTAGTTCTGGAAAATCTAACGTCACTAGATCAGTTCTGGACAGCATATTGTTGATTTTTCAGTTCTGGAGAGATATTCTTTGCTTTCCAGTTATTGAAAGCATATTGTTCACTTTACAGTTGCAGAAAGCATGATTGTTAATTACCAGTGTAGGAAGGAAAGCATTTGAATTTTCAGTTCTGGAAAACATATTGTTCTTTTTACCAATTCGTAGAAAGGCATTTATCATCATTTTTCCGTTCTGGAAAGTATATTGTTAATATTTTTATTCTTAAAAGCACATTTTTAATTTCCATGTAGTCCTGGAAAAATACTGTTCCTTTTTTCGTTTTTTTACGCAATGCATATTACCCATTTTCCAGTTCTGAAAAACCATATTATGAATTTTTTCTGTTCTGGAACACTAGTTCTTCCAGTTCTTGAAACATAATGTTTTTTTTTTTTTTCGGCCCATTTCAGAGCGTAATTATAACAATGATATCAAAATTGCCAAAACATGACAAAGTTTAAAATTACATTCAACAAAAGTTACAAGATAAAAACATTAGCAAAGTTCATGTACACATTCAACAATTTCTATCAAATTAAAATATACTAAAAATGACAATAATAAAGTGGATAATTTTAAAAGAGCATAGACAATTTATCTAAATCAAACAAATGATAAATATCGTGATTTAGCTTTTCTTCTTAATTCAATGTTTGCTTCTGTTTTTAATCTCTTGAAATAGTAACATTTAAGTTGATTACATCCATATGTCTTATTTGCAAATTGCGGTAATATGCATTTGTAGAGGACAAAATAATGCATAATTAATGATATACTGTCAGTAAACGAAAATGTTTTTTGATTCAAGTTTACACCTAACAATATGAGGGTAAACTTAGATCTAGCATAAAATTTTGTTTATATTTGGTAAGATTTTTGTAACATTCCAATATTTTATTATTTGGTTACAGGTCATAAAGCTTGGATGAGGCACATCTTCCTCAAAATTGAATAAGGAAGATACTATATCAATCAGATCCATTTATAAAGGTTCTGCTTACAGGAACCATTATTGTATAGAAGTTTAAGTTAAAATTAATAAGTCTCACATCTGACACATTTCAGCTTAAACTTCCATACATTTTTCCAGTTCCACCCGTTTTCCCAAAAATACCCATTCTGTTTGCCCAGTAAATATCTGCCTTAGAGCGAGTTTCATTCTTTGCAACCAACAATTCATAAAACAATTTAGTTTTTCATATCTTTTTAGTTGAATCTGCTTATTGGTTGATAATTTTGGGTTTGGGGGCACAGACAAATTGATTTTGGTTACGATCAATTCTCCAATCGATTTTTGATCGATCGCCCTTCATAACCTATTAACACCATTCTTTACCTTATAAATAAACAGGGCAGTGTGCACTAGCCTTGTTACGTTCAAGTTTGGTTACGTATTATCTGGCAAAGAAGCAAAACTATCCTTTGTAAAAATATCTCTTACAATAATATTTATAATCAATCCAATCTTTACAAATATTGGTTTATTATTGAACATTATCCAACTATTGCCCAAAATACTTGATTTAATTTTCCATTTGGTAAGTTTGGACATATTTGTGCCGTACAACTTTGTAGTTTACGCCAACATTCATATCTGTCCATCATAGAAAGGTGACATTTTTTCTAAATGTTTCAAATGGGCTATTTGAAGAGTAAGTGTAAACTAGTGGAAGACCCCAATCTTAATAAACTGCAATTTCACATAGATGTTTCCAGCTACTATCAGAATCATCAAACAAATTCACTTAGCGCACCTTAATTTAGACCCAGGATTTGAATTTCAATGTCCATAAATCTTAAACCACCTCATTATAGTTGTTTGCCAGTAAACATCCTTTATTTTATGGCTTTTTGTTATCCCAGAAGAAATTCCAATAATATTTTTTGATTTGTTTTTAATACGCTTGGTTTAATATAAAACAGAACAGTATACTATTGTGACAAAGCCAGGGATTTTAGAAACCGTATCTTCCACACGGATGATCTTCCGTTTTCTCCCATTGTCCAAGATCCTTTTCATTTTTTCGATTTTATCATCCAGTTCATGTTTATCGCTATTGTCTTATTTTTTGGCAAGTAAATACCCACTGTCTTAATTGGACCATAGGACCAAGGAAATGATCAATAAAATCTTCAGGGTGGAGGTTTTTAACCTAACCAAGAACTTCGTCTGTTTCTTATTTAAATCTCGTGCCAGCCACCTTGCCAAGCTCGATAATTTGGGATTGCCTTTTTTGCCGACTTAATATTTTTTGACAGCTTGTGGTGTCATCGGCTAGTTGACAATTTTATATTTTTTCAGAATTGGTCTATTTTACATTAATACTCAATACAAGAATTTTGACTTATGTTAAATGACTGAGAATCTCAACTGCTAAATGATAATATGCGGATATCGGGCCAGCCTGTCTTATGCTCTTTCAACAGAAAACGTTTCAGACACCCATCCATTTACCAACACGTACTTACAATACATTGCTATAACAAATTTCAAACCCTTTTA
This sequence comes from Ophioderma brevispina, assembly GCA_023653785.1. Lineage (NCBI taxonomy): Eukaryota > Metazoa > Echinodermata > Ophiuroidea > Amphilepidida > Ophiodermatidae > Ophioderma > Ophioderma brevispina. The sequence goes on from JAMKCH010008307.1 coordinate 25,552, forward strand.
ATAAAGGATTCCCCAAAACCATCTTTCAAAGACATTCATGCAAGGAAATTACTTCTAGCGTGTCAACGCCTTTTGAAACATAATAGTTTTTTCCAGTTCTATACAATGTAGGTATTAGTCAACGCCACTCCTGTAAGTATACTGGTCATTTTTCAACTGTGGAACTTATTCACTTTCTGTTAGTTCATCTGGAAGCATTTCACCTTCTGGATCTGGAATTAAAGCACATTTTCATTTTCCAGTTACATAAGTTTCTGAAAAGTGTGTTGTTATATTCCCTCTTATGAGAGAACCCTATTCCAATTGTGTTACTTAAAAAATCATTTAGCATTTTCATTTGAAGGGCGCCCCCATTTTTCAAATTTGGAGATTTTTTACACGGTTTCATTGGTAACGGCTGTAAACTATACCTGTGAATGGTTAAGCCTCGAAAATGTACTATGTGTCACAAACAAGGAATTTTGTACTGAATATTATATTATCGGGATCCCCGATAAAATTCAACGGCTGCTGGAAACGGCCTTCCAATGTGAAATAGCCGGGAAATAGCGCCATGTACGTGTCTACCGCTTCATCCATTAGTTGTTTAATAGTTCGGGCAAGTCAAATTAGAGGTATTTTCTCGGGGTGGCAACTATTTCATCATGGACGGACAAACGTAGCATTTCCAGCTCTGGCCGTTAAGTCCAATCTGGGACCAATTCTAATTCAAAATCGCTTATTTTGTGATAAATACTCATTTTATAGCATTCTCGTTCGCAGGTATAGTTTCCTAAACAATTAGCAACGTAACTGTGCACAAATTCAAATTTTGGAAAATTGGTGGCTCCTTCAAAATGTGCCAATATTGGCTTTAAGTGTCAAGTTCTACCTGGCATACAAATGTCACCTCCTCCCATTTGCAAATTAAAGCAGCACTGGCACATTTTCACAAATATGAAATTTCTTCAATTTGCTCGCAAATGATAGTCGGCCATTGGAGAATATTTTACACAAATAACATCCCCAAAAACAGATAGGGACATAGAGGCCAAAGTCATGCAGGTACTTCCGCAGCTAACTTTTAATTTTACCATTTAAAAAAACTTTATCAACAAATCATCTATTACGTATCTCTTTAAGTTACAGTTGTGTGCAAATGCCACCGAGTGGTTCCCCCAATTATAACTGGGTGTTCTCTCCTATTTCCATGTCGATCTACACGAGTTTCACCTCGTTTAGAGTACACACATTAGGGTCATAATTATTTCCCATGCTATGTTATCATCTATATATTATGCTTTGCAGAATTGCAATCAGTCAATACCGCACTAGAGAATGCTGTGGGTGTACATAGGCTGATGTTTATTTTTACATGATCCGATGTTATCTCGTTTGGGTTAATGATTGTCAAACATTAAGTAGACACAAAACAATCCCTTGTAAGATACAGTTTTATTTTAATCATTTTCAATATTTTTGTAGGTCTTTCGAGAGTTCAGTCTAGATTCTACATATTGGCAAACTCCACCAGATAGAAATTCCGCTTGCATCATTTTTTCTGAGATTCCTTTGTGAGTAACTTTGATTTCTTAATCGTCCCATATTCATTTCTTGGGCTTTTTAATGGAAAACTTGACCAGAGCTATTGACTTTTGGTTCCAACTTGACTCAAGCCTCAGGATGAACTCAAGCCTCAGGATTAATGATTATTGTGGGTAAAAACCTAAATTTTGGGTGGGTACACTCCTCCCTTTTATTTTACTTACTTTACATAGACCAGGGCTCTTCTGACATCTCCCACTAACATCCTAAATGACCCCTGCACATGGCTCAACACAGGGAATACCCTTACGGATTCCATTCATTTTTCAGTTCTTGCCAAGTAGCTCATGCATACAGCCAACCTAGGGTCGCCAAAATAATGAAGAAATTATTGGTGAGTTTGCATTCATTTATTACTAAGTGAGTGCTTATAGATGTTTTTAAACCAAACCTGCTGAGCAAGAAAGACCACACTTAAAGATGCTCCTTCTCCTTTTTTTCCGTCAACATGATTTTAAAAAGAATTTGGCACCAGGTGACTTTAGCACAAGGCATATTAGCGGTGGAAATGTCCAATTCTCAGAAATACACCGTCTCGCATGATTCAAGAATTGGCTTTTGCTCGACCTCTCCATATCACTGTTTTGTTCTATGATGTGTAGCAGGATTGGTGCTAGTTTAGAATCATAGAGGGCAAACTAATGATTAATCATATAGTAAAAAAACTAATTTTTAAGCAATTTATTGCATAAAACCTTTTTTTCCTGAATTTTGAAAACTCGGGGGGGGGGGGGGGAGCTGCCCCCCTGCCACCCTGGTGCCACCCCTGACTGTAGTGGATTGGAAATAAATGTGCAGACCTCTATAGTTTGCTATTATTGCCCTATATAATCTATTTGGACGTAGCTCGACAAGTAGCTCGATAACACCCCAAAATTGTGGTATCAAAATTAGCTAAATCGGTGCGCTTTTTATTTTTGTTCGAATGGTCGCAAGGTTCACGACTCATTTTTTCGCTATCGCGATAATTCAAGCATGCGTTTTTCGTAACTTTCAAATATCGTCATAAACGCATTACGATGCTTGTGGCGACCGCCCTATTTTTTCATCAAAATCACTCCGCGTCTCAAGTTTGCTCATAATTCGTAATCTACGCACTCTCAGCTACTTTGACACCAAATTTATTCCTTTCAATCAAAATCCTAATCTAGATATACATGATAAGGCAGCGTGTATATATTACTTTCAGTGAAAGGTATCCACACTTTTCACCGGAACAATTTAGAGGTCTGCTACCTTAGAACATAAACAATAATTTTCAATTTTTCCAGTTTTGATTTCATCATAAAGCCCATAATGTTGTTAGTAAAATCGAAAAAATCACTCGATTGGTCTAAAACTTTTGAGTTATGACATTATTTTTTGACGGCACCGTTACCCGAACGCGCCAAAATCTTCTTTTTACGCCCCCTGAGCATTTCCTTTGGAAAAAAAAATTTTGGGGGCCCCCCCCCCCTTTGATACGTGCATTCGTTTGCGTATCGAATTGCTTGCTTGGTGCGAAGTATCTTTTATTTAAAAAGAAATATTCCACTCACACACAGCTAAAATAAAACACCAAAAGTACAAATAAAAGCTCTATCTACCTTCCACTCCCTTCCCCCGCACCCCCCCCCCCGCCCCCCCCCCCGGCTCCTGTCACAACTGGTGCGAGTTTCTCGATTAAGGATCTTTGGGGGCAAGTTGTCAAATAGATTCGATTTTTTTAAAAATAAAAAAAAAGGATTTTTCTGTCTTCATTTGCATTCTACCTCTTACAAATCTTGATCAAAGGATTTTTAAATTAAATCTAGAGCATAGAGTAGCCGATTTCGCATATGGGAATTGCGTATTTAAGTTTATTATCGCACCCCCCCCACGCCCAATATTTTAAGATAATATAATAAAGCACATGCTCTTGAATTTGCAATTTTGTATAGACACAAATAGGCCTATCTGTTGCTGCATTTGCAACCAGGATCGTCCTATACCGACGCGTTAATCAACACAATGACATTTCTACCCTCCCCCACCCCCCCCACCCTTTCTCCCCAACCCACGACAGAAAAAATTTCAAGGAAAATAAGTATGTGATGTAATATAGTGATAAATTGAAAGAAATGGGCTTCCAAACGGCAATTTTTATGGACTTATTGCTTTCATACGCACTATTTTCCTCTCTATTTTATGCTGTCCTGATTCAAGACGAAGTGCTTCACTCCCTCGCCGACAAAATGTGTTAGTTTTGGAGTGTTTCTAAGGTCGCAGACCTCTAATATTTTGATATGTATTGACTATATAAATATATTTTGGAGTACTCGAAAATACTCGATAACACCCCAACATTTTTTGTATCAAAATTTAGCTAAATTCGTTGCGCTTTTTATTTTTGTCACAATGGTCGCAAGGTTCACGACTCAGTTTTTTGCTAGTTCGCGATAATTCCAGCAAATGCGTGTTTCGTACTTTTTCAAAGATATCGTCAGAACGCATTACGAGGCTTGTGCCGACCGCCCTATTTTTTTTCAAAATCACCCGTTTCACTGAGTTTGCTCATATAACGTACTCTACGCACTCTCACTACATTTTGACCACCAAATTTAATCCTTCAATCAATAATATCTAATATAACTTATAAAGGCAGCGTGTATGAATATTACTTCATTGAAAGGTACTCCCAACTTTCACGCGAACTTTTAGAGTCTGCTGCCTAAGTTCTAACATCCGATTACTACCCAGCAAGCCTCTTATAGTAACCTTGTTTTTTCAATCTCATCTGCAAATTTTGACTGACTTTCTTCCCATTTTGGATGCTACAGCCTAAACTGTGGTTTGTTTTTATACGGGAAACCAGAAAGTTTGTGACAATACTCGAATGAGCACTGCACACAATTACCTACCCGCTCAATTAAAATAGTATGTCGATTTTTTTATTCAAAATTGCAAATGCCAAAACGGAAAACGCAATTTCAAAGATTATGGAACTCCATTCAATTACTTGTTGTAGAAAGTGTACGTACGGACACCAATGACCAAAATATCCGATTTTGTCTGTATGAGGTTTGCTTTCAGTTCAGTCTTATAACTGCAGGGTACCCAGCCATACTTGTTATAGACATGCAAAATCTTGATTTTTTATTTTTTTTTGTAGACTATAGAAATCCTGCCCCTCAAATTGTGAATGAGTCCTATTCTACTTGAAGCATATAGTATTCCCTGTCTGAGGTCTTTCATTAAATGTGTTTTTCTTTTTATGAAAATGATCTACGTCCTACTATTAAATTTGGAGTTCTAGTGTTGGGTGTGTATTGCGATGCAATTTCAGACAAAGAATAAAGTCATTGCAGGTTTCAAATGGTCTTAAAAAGTATTTCTTTGATTTTAGTCTCTGCCAAGACTGGCTGGGAAATGGGAGTTTGGTTAAAACGTTGCAGGGATAGATAAAGGGTGAGTAACGAATAGGAGAGCTATAAGTAAGAAAATGATCAGGCCATGTAGAGTTACACTACGTAATGATTGAAGCTTTTACCATACATGTGTGGATATTATTGAAGACAAAGTTTAGACAACATCTTTATTTGAAATGACAGGAAGGTGTAACCTACATTAAATTAAAGCTTATAACTTTGGGATTCAGTTTTAACACATTTTGCGCCCAAATGTTTTTTTTTTTCTATTTTCTTTATTTGAAATGACAGGAGAGTTTTACGTACATCAAATTAAAGCTCGTAACTTAGGGATGCAGTTTTTACATATTTTGTGCCCAATTGGGCACCTTTTCTATTTTCTTTATTTGAAATGACAGGAAGGTGTAACCTACGTTAAATTAAAGCTTATAACTTGGGGAGTCAGTTTTAACACATTTTACACCCAATTGGGTGTTTTTTCTATTTTCTTTATTTGAAATGACAGGAGAGTTTTACGTACATTAAATTAAAGCTCGTAACTTAGGGATGCAGTTTTTACATATTTTGTGGCGCGTTTTCTATTTCCTTTATTTGAAATGACAGGAAGGTGTAACCTATGTTAAATTAAAGCTTATAACTTGGGGATTCAGTTTTAACACATTTTGCGCCCAATTGGGCATTTCTTCTATTTTCTTTATTTGAAATGATAGGAGAGTTTTACGTACATCAAATTAAAGCTCGTAACTTTCAGTTTTACATATTTTGCGCCCAGTTTTAACACATTTTGCCCCCAATTGGGCGTTTTTTCTATTTTCTTTATTTGAAATGACAGGAGAGTTTTACGTACATCAAATTAAAGCTTATAACTTGGGGATTCAGTTTTAACACATTTTGCGCCCAATTGGGCATTTCTTCTATTTTCTTTATTTGAAATGATAGGAGAGTTTTACGTACATCAAATTAAAGCTCGTAACTTTCAGTTTTACATATTTTGCGCCCAGTTTTAACACATTTTGCCCCCAATTGGGCGTTTTTTCTATTTTCTTTATTTGAAATGACAAGAGAGTTTTACGTACATCAAATTAAAGCTTATAACTTGGGGATTCAGTTTTAACACATTTTGCGCCCAATTGGGCATTTCTTCTATTTTCTTTATTTGAAATGATAGGAGAGTTTTACGTACATCAAATTAAAGCTCGTAACTTTCAGTTTTACATATTTTGTGCCCAGTTTTAACACATTTTGCCCCCAATTGGGCGTTTTTTCTATTTTCTTTATTTGAAATGACAGGAGAGTTTTACGTACATCAAATTAAAGCTTTTAACTTGGGGATGCAGTTTTTACATATTTTGTGCCCAATTGGGCGCCTTTTCTATTTTCTTTATTTGAAATGACAGGAAGGTGTAACCTATTTTAAATTAAAGCTTACAACTATGTGAGGTCAAATGTCACACACAAAGGTCAACGAGAGATCAAGTTGTAAACAAGGTAATTAGTTCTAATGCAATCTTATGCTCATGTATCAAACATCTACTTTAAACCAGTTATGAGATTTCTTTTTATATAAGTTTCTGTAATAAAAGTGCAACTTAAAACTAGAAAACCATCTACTCCTTTTAAATGCTTTTTAATGTTGTTCTTATTTCTTGTAAAATTATGCCTGGCGACCCGACACAGTTCTTTTTAAATACTTGTTTTTTTAGATTATCTGATTTGGCAAATCACTGATAGTGTCTTTAATGGAATAAATAATCCAAATCAGTTGCCAAAACTGCATCACAGTTAATATTTTTTGTTTTATCCTGGTTTTGCCATAATAAATGAGACTTTCAAACAGCTGTGGATCTGGCACTATTCCAACCTTGTGTCTCTCTTTTTTTCTTTCTTTTTTTTTTGGGGGGGGGATTATCTACAAAATGGGGGGTTATCTACAAAATCCATTCTACATAAGTATCTTCTGCTACAGAGGAAACATACATGAATTTCAAAGAAGTGATTCCTGTGGGAAAAAGTCATATTATTGCATGGCTGTCAACACCCTGACTCAGTCAATCCATGCCATGTCTGGAAGCACCCAGACTTGGCACCTAATAATGCAAACCAGAAGTCTTCCGGCCAAGTCTTATAGAGGTGTGGTTCTGTAACCTGGGTGTAGTTACAGTGCTGAAAAGTAAGGATACAATACAAGATCATCATTCTTCAATTATCAGGCCCACTTCAAAGCTAGGTAAATAATCACTATGAGTTACAATATGCTCATCCACCAAGGACAGAGTTCAGTGGGTTGTACTTGTATATACACTGACATGAACTGAGCTTGTATGATTTGGTATCATACATACCCAAAAACCAGGGAGTATATTTTCTAAATACACTGGTGAATGGAAGATACTGAACTGTGCCCAGGGAATTAAGATTTTACTAGCTCATAGTGAATACCAATTCAAAAACAATGCAGATTGCTATAGTCACCGTCACAAAATTCCGTTTCTGAAATAGGCGTCTACATACGCGCGCACGAGTTGCTGCGTGTAACGCGTATCTATGTATTTCCTTTGCACATTGTCATTTCTGGCGGGAATGCTGGCGTAGTCTTGACACAGAGAAAAGGAATTATGACAGAAAGTGTTTTAATTACCGGTTTCTTGACCTATACGCTGAAATAGAAGCTGATGTTTATACACTCAAGAAATACTGGCAATGATGTCACCTCACTTGACCTTTGACCTGTAACTGTATAAAATCCAAGGGTTCTGATGTCCGAGTTATTAATGTAAATCAGTTACATATACTTTTCAACTGATTTATTTGTGACCTTATGTGAACTTTGACATTTAATTGTTCACACAATCTTTTCTGTCCACATGACCTAACATGCCTGGAAAAAACTGGCATTTGTAACAAGCTCATTGCAGGAAAATTTGATATTTGGAATGGATTTTTTCAAATAAAGAAATTTGTCAGAAATGCTGGGAGGTGTAGCACCTTTCTGGAAAATTTAGTTAATCTTCCCAGGAAAACACATTTTTAGGCCTGAGATCTTTTGTCCATGTTTGATGATGTTTCATGTCCATCATGTCATACTTTTACAAGGAGGAATTATATCAAAAAGAAAAAAACTATCCAGAAATTTTACAAAACCACTCCAAACTACAAAATTTTCTTAATTATGACATGTCACCTTTGACCTGTTATGTAATTCAAATCCATCCACCACCCATCTTTACCACTAAAATTACGGTGGTCCGGTAAGTACGTAATCCTGTTTCTAAAATTGAAAAAAAAAGTTGGCGTAAATTGAAACCAGCGTTTGAAAATTCTCAAGACTGGAATAATACCGAAAGGCATTGTGGGAAAAAGGGATGCGGCCCGTAGCGATTGCGCGTTCACTTTTCCGTGTCTGCGAGCACCAAAGTACCCGACAAAAAACGTTAAATTTTCTCTCTAGATTCTATAGGTTCAGACCCAATTACGATACATATTCAAAACAAAACATAGTAACGGACCCTCTGATACAAAAATCTCCATAGAACTCCTTCGTTTTCCGGAGATATTTGAGATTTAGTTTCATTTGCATACATTCGCTATGACGGACTGATAACATTAATCTCTCGCGCAGTACTAATTTAGATAATATCTTTTGCAGTCTGTGACACAGACTACACCGTGGGGAAATACTTACCGGACCGCCGTACACTAAAATGTTCTTATTTCAGTTTATTTCCTTGAAAATCTCAGAATTCACCTCATGGCCCCATGCTTTAGTGATATGTGCTACCTTATGAGCTTCACTTTTTAGTGGTGAAAAATCAAGACTGGTTTTGCATTTTAGGTTGAAAAGTCAAGATCAGTTTTTCTTAACTAGAAGCTACTCTCTGACTCTGTGCTGTTCCATTTGGTATTCTCACTCCCCCTGTGAAGTCTTCCACAATGAGGGTGTGAGTTTTAAATGGAATAACCCATTGGGTACCTACATCTGAAAATACACATCAAAAATTATATTTTTTATGTATTAAATAAAATAGTCAACTAGAACTAAAGAAAATCACCTAAAATGCTCAATTCCAAAGTTTGAGATAAATTGTTTTGTGTTTTTTGTTTTGTTTTTCGATGCAGTAAACATTTTCATATAGCATAATAGTACCACAGGATACTGTGTATAACAAATATTCCGAATTCATCATTTTATAACAAAGTTGTCATTTTCTATATGTAGGACATCGGATTAAGCTTAGCTATTTCACATAGTGATTATGCACTTATCAAGTTCATTCCCGCCCCTGGGGGTCCCGGGACATAGCGGGGTATATGCCGGGGACATAGCCGGGCATGTACAAAAAAGTATTGCCCCGCAAGCCGGGATGTTAGCCGGGACTTGGCCGGGAATGTACGTTAGCTTGTCCCCGCCCTGCCAGGACAATCATTGATGATAGCTGGGACTTAAGCCGAGAGGTACAAAAGAGGGACATAAACGGGGACTTTAACGCATGTGTCACACCATATAAAACCAGGCTATCAGTGAGCAGTATCGCCCGTCAAATCTGTAGCATATCACCATTTTTTTTCATTGCATAAAACGCGGGCATTTTAATATGAAAATGAAAATATTGAATCGCTATGGAAACAAAATAAATGCTCATGAAATACATTCTGTTAGCTCAAAATACTTCTCGAACTGCCGCATGTTCTGATATAAATCAAAATTAAATGTAATCGCGATTTCCGAACTTGTTTTTGGCAGTGTTATTCCCATTCAAATTTTCCATTTCATCGGGATCATTGCAAGTTTTTTGAATCGCCGCGTCGTTCAGCCAAGAGTACAGCCTGTCCAGGCTCCTGCTATTACTCTGCTATGTTTAGTGGTCGGATATCGCCGTGGATAATGTGGATTTTTTTTTACAAACCAACTAAATGAGGTTTGTTTCTCAAACATACTTCCGATGTGGTGAAATTTCGGCTCGGTTCTGACACTCCAGCGATCCAAAATGTAGTATGATTTTATATAGCTAGACCTGTTGTCACATAGCCGGGACCGAGCCGGGATTGTATAGAGTTTTAAAGCAGTCCCCGCCCCCATTGGCCGAGAATATACGGGGATTGTCACACCGAAACCCGGCTAGTAGGGGCCGGACATAGCGGGGGATGTACAAAAAATGTAAGCCCGGCTACCCGGGATTTCGTGCTACTTTAGCGGGGACAGCAAAATGTACATTCCCGGCTAAGTCCCCGCTAGTCCCGGGACCCCCAGGGCCGGGAATGAACTTGATAAGTGCATTAGTATGTGGACATCATGTATATGCAAAAAACATGATTTGTTAGAAAATTGAGGGCACCATCCTCGGGAAAATTCTAAGTGAGCCTTTAAGTCTTACACAGGGGAGTATATGTGGCAAATTGCAAATCCCATTGAATAACTTTATTTAAATATACACACCCCTCTGGTAGAGATTTAGGCCATAAATACACATGGGCTAAGGGGGACAGGTTTTGTCAAAAGTGGGTGTCTCTTTTTTGCTTTTTGTCAATAGGGGACTTTTGCCATGCATGTGGTACAAATTTGTCGAAAGTTAACCTTTTTTACCAATATTTCAAACTTTTTCGCAACAAAAAAGTCCTATTTCTCTTGCTTGTCTGTCAAAACTAGATATAAAAATTGAATGCCTACTGTCCTCGCTTTAACCCCAATTTTAAATCAAAAAGCCTAATTTTGTCTTCAACATTCGGAATAGGTACGGTAATAATTTGGATGTGAAAATGTAAAAGGACATACCACTTCTTATATATGTGGCTCATTGCCTAAATAAGTTGAGCCAGCAATATTGCATCTTATAATTTGTTAATCATGACAACAAGACTTGGCATAAAAAAAAAAAAAAAAAAAAAAATACATTCTGTTAGCTCAAAATACTTCTCGAACTGCCGCATGTTCTGATATAAATCAAAATTAAATGTAATCGCGATTTCCGAACTTGTTTTTGGCAGTGTTATTCCCATTCAAATTTTCCATTTCATCGGGATCATTGCAAGTTTTTTGAACCGCCGCGTCGTTCAGCCAAGAGTACAGCCTGTCCAGGCTCCTGCTATTACTCTGCTATGTTTAGTGGTCGGATATCGCCGTGGATAATGTGGATTTTTTTTTACAAACCAACTAAACGAGGTTTGTTTCTCAAACATACTTCCGATGTGGTGAAATTTCGGCTCGGTTCTGACACTCCAGCGATCCAAAATGTAGTATGATTTTATATAGCTAGACCTGGGGAGTATATGTGGCAAATTGCAAATCCCATTGAATAACTTTATTTAAATATACGCACCCCTCTGGTAGAGATTTAGGCCATAAATACACATGGGCTAAGGGGGACAGGTTTTGTCAAAAGTGGGTGTCTTTTTTTTGCTTTTTGTCAATAGGGGACTTTTGCCATGCATGTGGTGCAAATTTGTCGAAAGTTAACCTTTTTTACCAATATTTCAAACTTTTTCGCAACAAAAAAGTCTGATTTCTCTTGCTTGTCTGTCAAAACTAGATTTAAAAATTGAATGCCTAGTGTCCTCGCTTTAACCCCAATTTTAAATCAAAAAGCCTAATTTTGTCTTCAACATTCGGAATAGGTACGGTAATAATTTGTATGTGAAAATGTAAAAGAACACACCACTTCTTATATAGGTGGCTCATTGCCTAAATAAGTTGAGCCAGCAATATTGCATCTTATAATTTGTTAATCATGACAACAAGACTTGGCATATGTACAAGCTGTTTTCGTATTCTGACAGCTAAACCTGTCCAAACTAAATAACTTAACTAGAAGGTGTATCTGTAATTGATAATTTGTGCCTAATGAGGCTCATCCTGGGTATTCCATACAGACTCCACTCTCGAGTTAACTGATTACTTCCAATAAAAGCAGCCAGGGAATACCGGGATTTCTCATTACCCAAATAATATCATTATGTAAAAGCAAGAGGGTTGTAAGTGCAATAGCTGCCATGTGATACATCTGTGTGCTGCCATGTGATACCAAGGCCTCTAGACCGTTCCCGGTTATTTCTTTAGGATGGGCACAAACACGCTTTATTTCGCTGATTACCAATAATACAAACGAACTCGCAGGCGGACGCTGTTTTCGCACCTACCAAGGTCAAAGTTCCATAATAATTAAAATATTACAACCATGACAACTGTGCACTACTACTGTGTTAAATACGTCACACTCGTCATAGCAACTCCGTAGCAACTACGAACATGCTGCAGGCCCACGTATTTTGGAAGCCCTTTTGGACAATCTGCAAAAAACACCGTGCCTGATCATTGCAACGGTAAACTTTCTAAACATACCACAGCTGACCCTGACGATGTGTCTTGGATATCTTAAGGGATCATTTTAATTGATTGGGGCCCCTGGCGAAATCAATGAGAAGTGCATTTTTCCGTGCCGTAAGTTGTAGTTGTAAGCAATGGGCATGGCGGGTAACATCTAAGCCGTCACCAGTGAGCTAGCCGATTCAAGATGGCGTTCCCAACCTCAAAAAATGCTGGTGCTGAGGTACTGTAAACCGACCTTAACCAGGAGCGTAGGAAATAAACTAAAACTTCTAAGAATTAAGACTATAGGGTACAAAGAAGGGGGTTCCGGTTTTTAGCGGGGAATTTGTACTCTTATTATAGCAATCTGATCCACAAATAGAAAGGACTGTGACCTGGGAATGAATTTGTACGTGCACACTCTTATTTGTAACTAGGAACCTTTGTAGCCTGATCAGCAGATTCGGAGTATACAGATTTTACACGGCTAGCTTGTTCTGTCTCTAAAACTACTTCTCCCCCTTTACATTAACTTTTTACATCTCATAAAATTTATAGATACGCCGAGATTTTACCTTCTACAATCGATGGTTGGCCAGAGGCGCGCGGCGCTAGCCAAACATGTTCGATGAAATTACGCGCTAGCTTAGGGGAGCGCGCGGGTCCAGGGGTCCGAGAGGAGGGGAAACGTCCGTCGGAGGGAAAACCATCCCAGAGGGAGGGATGTGGGGATAACTTCCTCCAGAGGGAGAGGGATGGAGAAACTTTCTGCGAGAGGGAGGAGGAGGCAGTTCTCCTCCCAAATTAGACGAAGGAGAGCGCGGTTAGCGGACTTTAGAAAGCGGGACCGGACGTCTGCCTCCCAACACTGACGTACATGACGGCAATGTTCAATTATATTAAAATACTGGATGTGACCGTCGGGTCCGTCACAATACATCTGTGTTGGGCTTGCCATGTATTAGATAACTATCAATTTTCTTCCCTTGAGTCAGTAGTTCTTGAAAGGTTCTTCAGGCGACTATCACCTGAAGAATCACCTCAAAGCAAATGACTATGGAGCTAGTAAAATCTCAATTCCCTTGGCACAGTTTCAGTAGCTTTCATTCACCAGTGATTTAGGAAAATACCACCACCTGGTTTTTTGGGTATGATATATGATACCCAGAATGCAAAAAGGTCATAAATCTTGTACAAGTAAAACCCGCTGAACGTTGTCCTTGGTGGATGAGCACATTGTAATCATAGTGATGACTAAAGGACTGGAATATTATGTTTGATGGGAATTTGACAAATGGCAGTATTGCACTTATGACCTTCTCAATCTCCACACAGATATGTTGCTTTGAGCGAGATTAATTGGGAATATGTGTCATCTTTGCCATAACTGTCATATGTAATAAGCTTGAAAAAGTCCAAAGGGTGTGTTCGTTTGGTGGTCTAGTAACAGCCAGCTGGAAGCTAGCCCCAATAATCCTTTGCGAGGAACCATATTATCGAAGGGTAATGGCGTGTTGACTAATTTCTTTGTCGCCGGGATGGTAAAATCGGTCAAGTGTATCAACACGCTATAGAGAATACACGGTCACGAACAGTACACAAACTCAGTGTGTAGGCACTGCCCATGAATTTGAAAATTGCCAATTTCCAAAATAAAATAAACAGGCAATGATGTCAATCCGATATTCCTAGCCCCAGTCTCGTCGCCCGACAAATCTGTATCTTGCTGACTCAGGCTCAACTTCAATCCTACTCAGTTAACAAGTCTGCGGTTACCTGCCCAAGTTACCGACTATTCTTGGTAAATCTTACCAAATATCCCAACAAATGTCAACAAGATCAGTAAAAAATGCTGGATATATCCACTGACACTTGTCAGTACTAGAAATTTTATCTTTAGAATAGGGACATGCGGTGAAAGTATTACGAAAGTACGATAGAATTTGTAACACAGAGCTTAACCCTGTTGTGACGTACTCATCATGAAGATTCTCATATTCGCGTCGTTGTTTTTTTAATCCATGCCGCTGCGGACGTTAGGGTGGCCTCCTCATTCCTGTTCGCCAATCGGACTCTCTAAATGCCCTACAGTGATTACTATAGCTGTTTCTGGCTGGTTTCAAGAAACTTCTAAGATGATAAAAATATTTTCAATCCTGTTTACAACAAAGAAGCGCTAGAATCTAGAATACTTTCTTGATCGTTCACATACTATACGTTAGAAATTGAACCCGCTAGACTTAACCGCCTCCTGGAATGTACAAAGGGTGTTTTGTTGTGCGAACTATGATTTACGTTTCTTGCTATGAGAGGTTCCCGGATGCACGGAAAACCGAATTTATAGGCGCAAAAATGTGCTTGGGAAGGTCTTCTGAGCCCCTGTTGTGGTTAGTGTTCGTCACATCCGACTGAATCTGCAGTTTACCCTTTCCCTCTCCCCTTTTTAAAAATCTATCTGTGAAAACTTCACTTTAATCTTCATTTTTTGAAGAATTGAATTAAATCATTTGAAGTTGTTCATGTTTAATTTTAGTTAATTCACAAAAAGATATTTACGGTTTAGGGTGGTGTGCCTGTGGCACAAACCCACCAAAAAAATATCCGGTTTTGAATCCCGGTGGGAATATTTGCTGGGATTATTCAGGTGCTCAATTCTGGATTGATCTGTATAACAACTCCTATTGATTAAATACAGAATCCCGTCTCCTCCATGGTTCTTTGATAGAGGCAAAGCAATCATACAGTACTCCGTCCTTCGAGGGATGTTAAGCTGTCATTCCTGGTAGAGCGGTCACAAACTGTACATTCCAGCCAGTTTTGACATAGAGTAGGGTGAAAAATCACAGACTGTTCAATTCCACCCCCACCTCAAAGCAATCCATGTTAAGAATGTCTGTATCATGGAAACACACAGTCCAGATCACTTACTCAGCTCAAACTATCCTGACCCTAAGCCCTTACCAAGGACTTGAACGAATGACACACCAACTGCCACATTAGCTCGATCCAAAAAATCTTCCTCAAAATCTGCTTGTCACATGCGGGCATCAATGATCAGTGCTTCCAACAGTACCTTAGCACATTGCCAAGTCAACTCATAGTAAATTCTCTTCTTCTAGAAACACCACAGGACTAGACTGATTTATATTAGAAACAGATAGGCTTTTTATTAAAGGCTGACTCAATGATTTCCCGAGGAGGGCGCCCCTAATTTTTCAAACAAATCATGTTTTTTGCTTATACATAATGCTTGTCTATATACTAATCACTGTATGAAATAGCTAAGCTCAAATCGAAGTCCTTCATATAGAAAATCACAACTTTGTTATAAAATTCCGGATCCGGAATTTTTGTTATACACAGTATCCTATGGCACGTAATACTGTACATAAGTGTTTACTGCATGAAAACGAAAAATCCGATTCATCTCAAACTTTGGAATTTAGCATTTTAGGTCACTATCTTTAGTTCTAGTTGACTATTTTTAATTATTACACAGAAAATTTATATTTTGAAATCTCTGAATCAGCCTTTAAGACAACCCAGATCAGGAACCAAAAATCTGAAAAAGCGGCTTCTTATCATTTCAAGAGAACTAGGAACCGCTTTTTCTTATAATTTCCAAAGAACTAGGAACCGCTTTTTCAGGACCAGGAGTCATAATATTATTACAAATGCTAATAAACAAAATTATTCCAATTTTCATAACTTTATTCTGCTCATTGTAAAGCCATTCTGCTTCTTTCACCAAGACCCAGACGCCATAGTAGGAAAAAGAACCAGCGTCCAGGTCTCATTTTTTCTGTCCCACCAGGTGAAAAAAGTCGGGTACCATGGGTAAAAATCATCCAGTGCCCAGCTAAAAGAAAGCCTGATTAGAAAGTTCTAAGGGCAATGAATAGTGAAATCACCTGGGGTCCTTGCCCAGTGGAACATTCTTGGATAAAGTTTGCAATGACTAATGTAACTATACCAGTCAGCACCGGTCGTTACTAGCTGGCACAAGCTTGCACTGACCGATGCAGACACAGCTTTTTGCAAGTCTCACTTACTCAGGGATGTAACACTTCTAGAATTTCTGGTTTCAAAAATTTGCCATACTAAAAAAATCTGGAAATGCAAATTTTTTGATTCATTATCAACTTAAAGGAAATATGTCAAGATTTTGTCAAGCTCAGTGTGACTTAATTCATAAAATATAGTACATAAATTCACAACATTCCCGACAAAAAATATTAAATTTGATGTAAAATTAACCAAATAGAGGCATTTTAATTTTTGCTTTTGTGACAACGAAGAAAACAGGCGGGATTTTCGCCAAAGCTCACCTTCCGCTTGATCAAAAGCGCCCAACTCGTGAAGTTCAAGTGATGACCAAAACATCGTGTTGACTCGAATTGTTATTGCTGACACTGTAATATTGTGGATTAATGAAAGTAATAATTAAAATTAGAAAAATTTTTTGTTTGAATTTGGAGCAAGACTGTTTCATGTCGTTGTGTTTAATTATTAGTGAGTGGCAACACGGCGATATGATAACAACGACGTAAATTATGGATGGTCATCACCTTTGACGTCACCTTTTGCCTTCCTCCCTGGATGTGGATTGTCGGAATCGTTTTGAGTAAGCTTTGCGGCGGAGAAATAAAAGGGCAAACTTCAACCCAAATGTGGACAATTTTCAACGAATTTTGTCTTTATATGTAATCTACGTTCTAAGCTTTCCATCCATACCAAATTTCCAAATATCATCAGGGAATCATGACATATTTTCCTTTAGTGATGTTATCAGCATAAAAGCATACCTACAATTTGTTTGGGGAAATACCCTCCTGTAGCCTTCGTTGGACGATTCCTGCATAAAAAGTTTAGCGTCACACACAAGCGTTTGGCCACTGGGTCAAGGGGCGGATCAATTTTCAGGAAATTAATGATATCATTGCCAACTTACATCCCTCAGTTCCCTGCTTACTAAGACAAAACAAGAATAAAACAAAAATATCAATAGCAACACAATTTTCACAACCGTTTTGGAATAATTAGTTATTCCACAAGCTATATCCTGTGCAAATTTTATGAAATATCATGGGCAAAGAGGGATTTTTTCTTACAAATCCAGTTTTGCACAGATCTCTATGAGGAATGGGCATATAGGGGGCGCTATAACATACAAATTATCATCTTTGTAGGTCTATATGGCAAGATTCACACAATGGGATTTTCTGATTTTTACAGGGGTAACAGTTTTTGCTTCTCTTGGGGCGGATCCAGGATTTGAAAAACGTTAAAATTACCGGGGGGCTGAAAGACTAAACTTGTCCAAAATGGGCTGATTTTGCAAGGTTTTGCAGAATTACTTGGAGGCGCGCTCCCCCTCCACCCCCTGCCTAGATCCGCGCCTGCTCTTGATTATGTTACACCCAAATAAGGGTGGTTCGGGTAATCACAGGTGAACAGGGGCTTCTAGATGGGCGGACCCTGGAAAGAAAAACCTTGAGACGTTAGATTCTGGTAGATGGTGTCACAGAATGATGACATCATCACCTGCTCCCTTGTATCTGGGTACAGTGGAGAGGACCAGACCAAAATTTTGTAGGTAGGTGCCTAGTTTTGAAACAAAACTTTGGTTCATAACAATATATCGATTGCCAAAATAGCTATCACCACTGCTTAAAATTTCTAAAATTAAAAGAGACAATTGGCCATGGGGTCAAACAGATATGCAGAACGAAGGTGCTACAGAAAGCTTTGTTAATGGCACATATTTCAAGAAAGAAAAAAGATACTATATTTTAATTGCTTATTAGGGTATTAGATTTTACAAGTCGAACTCGGATTTATGATGATGCGTATAAAAATGTACCCGCACTGAATGTCGACAATCACTAACATGTACGATAATGCCAACTAAAATATATAAGTATACAACATATGAACCCCACCTGCCACCTCTCCGACACTCCAACCACTAACCTACCCTCCCCGAGAGCCACCACAAGCGATCAATATCACAAAGAACCAACCAAACCCCATCCCCGAGAACAAACGTCTTCCAGACGATTTTACATGTTTACTGGCTATTTATAAATCCGACCCTTTCTCCCTGCAAATCTGACAATTTTGTTCCCAAGTGGGATATGTAGGCAAAAGCAAAACATATGACATTTATTTTAAAGGGTTGTATTTGTGATTTAGCCACCTCATTTTTTTGCTTAATGCCTCACAAGATATGCCAACAAGAAAGGTTATTTCCCCAAATTCTACCAGTTTGAATCTGACTGTGGTACGTTTTTATGATCTGAGCAAATGTTTGTATCACGGGCCCAACATTGGTTATTTTTTTTCCCTTTACACAGAAAAAGAAAGAAGAAAAAAAGACCATAATTACGAATTTCTTTTAGAGTACATCGAATATTGCCATTGTAAGATCAGGCATATATAAGATACTTAGGATAATGGTTCAGCCAATATAAAAATCTCACCCCTTTTTTTAGGCAAGGGAGGGGGACGAGGGGGGGATCACGACATATCCCCCTTAAACCTTTGATACTTGTTAGCGGACCACATTTTCACAGCTTTTTTTTAAAGGTGCACTTCCCAATTTTGAGTTATTACTCTTATTGTATTGGGAATTTATAAACTGCACAGATAAAAGAATGAAAAGTAAAAGCCAATAAATGCAAGTCAAAAAGAAAGAAACAACAAGGTCTTCCCCCTATTTTTTTTCTAACTATCCCCGATGAAACCGATTTACATTTTGATCCCAACAAATTTTGCCTCACGTTTCAAAAAGACCAACCTACCCACATTTACCTGGCCTATTCTCACACTCCTATCAACTCCCCCTCTACTCCCAGACATATTTCCTAAGTGCCTCAACCATTGTTCTATAACAATCTATATTACTTCTAAGATCAATCCGGTTCGTATTTACCCAGACCCTTGGTGTCAATGATGAGCCCATCGCTTTGGGCAACCAAAAATTGGACAGAAATGAGTCAGGGAATGGTCTCAGTATAGATCAGAAAGGTTGGTGCCTACTGTCAAAATTCCAGCCTCTATTTAAAGCAATATTAGCACATTTTTGAAGAGCCGCCCCCAATTTTCAAAACTTTGATATTTTGCAAAGCTTACGTTGGCAATTGTCTAGGAAAAAATATCTGCGAACGAGGAATGCTAAAAAATGTGTATTTATCACACAATAAGCGATTTTTGCTAATTAGAATTGGGATCCCGATTGCAATTAATGCAGAGCTGGAAACTCTACGTTTATGTCCGTCCATGCTGAAAATGAAATAGTGCCATCTAGAGAAAATAACCTATTAAACTTGACTTGCCTGATGAACTATTAAAACAACTAATGTGAGGCGTAGAATGAGATGGCGATATTTTGCCCGCTCTATTTCACATTGGAAGGCCTGTTTCAAGACAACCGTTGAATTATTATCGGGGATCCCTGATAATAAGTATTCTAGCCCTACAAAATTCATTCGTTTGTGAACACCTAGCCATTTTCGGCTTCCTTAACCACGTCACAGGTATAGATTTACTAGCCGTTACAATTCAACAGTGTATAAAAATCTCCAAATTTTGAAAAAATTGGGGGCGCTATTCAAAAAATGTGCTTGCTAATATTGCCTTCACCAAACAAAGATGTTTGCAAAGTCTCATCTTATTATTAACAAAACCAGAATGAAATAAAAACATAACAATTATCACTGGCGACACACTTGTGACAAACTTGCTTTGGATTATTTAGTCCACCAAGCACAACCCGTGTAATTTTACAAAATTTTCATTGCGGGCAAATATGATTTTTCTTTGAAAAACCTAGTTTGTCATGTCTGTCTATGGAGAATGGGGCCATATAGAGGGCGCTATAGAAAACAACAATGTCATGACCTTTGAGGCCTATATGGCAAGATTCCTTCACAGATTTGTCTGATTTTTTGCAGAGATATTAGCTCTTTCATGTCCCTTCTTATTATCAGTTGTCAAAACATGTGTCACCATTGCTTAAAATTGTTCTAAAAATAAGAGACAATTTGCTGGGGGTCAAACAGCTGTGGACATCACAAGCTTAGGGAGGGTCATTATTACGCCAGGGGAGGAATGGAGGATCTTGATGGGGAACCCGAAAAATTTTTATAGAGAGAGGGGGAACCTGAAATTTTTCAATCAAACGAGAGAGAGGGGAACATGAACTTAAATGGGGAAATCAGATGATCACGGCGGGGAGTGTGAAATTTTTTAACAGACGTGAGGGGGAACGCAAAAATTTTTGGCCGAAAAAGTTAAATCCTCCATTCCCCTGGTAAATAATGACTGGCTCTTAGCTCTGCATTATGTCTTTCCATCCTACCTTGCTCCTCCCCAAAAAGTATTTTCAATTTACTTGCCAATACTAAACACAATGTTCAATCCCTGAAATCTATTAGGAGTTCAGTCCAAATGGCCTAACCCAATATATTGTTTGTAAATTCGAACATTAATGGTCCCCTTAGAAAAAACACATGTATGTCAACCTGCCCTTTCTCATTTTCTAAATCACAACAACTTTCAGGTTTTTGCAGGTGCAGATGCAAAGAGGAATAATGCCTAACTTTTCAACAAAAAGGCCACCGAGGGGATGTGGGAAGTTAGGCAATATGTCTCTTATGCATCTGCCCCAGCATAAAACTGAAATCTAACTAAAGATCGTTTTTTACTATGATGAGCAACTAGAAGGATTGTGGATGAGTACTTTTTCATGAGTATAAGTACTTGACCCCAAGTATGAGTGTGAGTACGAATCTAGTACGAGTACGATATGATACAAGGCAATTTTTAAATCACAGTCAAGTGTGAGCATGACTTAAGCCTGAGTACGAGTAGGATTACGAGTCCCCCAGGTATGCGTAGATGTATGAGTAGCCAATCTACCTATAACTCATGTATGAGTACGAGGAATCTACTTAGTACGGTGGGAGTATGAGTACGAGTACCCAGGTTGAGCATGGTCCGCGTAGAGTGCACAAATCGTACTAATACTCATGTACGAGTACGAGTATTCGTACTCAGTACTAGTATGAGGATAACTCAAACTGGATCAGGTTTGCTCACAACCCTACATTTACAGTTGTGATAAATTGACAAAAACACCTAATCGGGAAATCTTGTATTTGGTTCAGACAGTCAAAAGAAGAATCCTGGCTCTAATATATTCACATGAAACTCGCCGGTACAATGTGCAGTGGATGTACACCAGTTCCGTACAATATCAATTTGATCTTGACAGGAGCTATTGTGCTGGCCAAGATTTTGTTAAAGGGGCATTTTTGGGTTTTTACAAGTTACTTTATTACATTCATGATTCAGCAGATATTGCCCAAAAAGGCTTGTTTTCACAAATTTAGTTGATTCTAAAGGTACATTTGGTGTTACGAGCAAGTGTTACCTATATAAAAATCAATTCAATGAATTGATGGGTTAATAAGTCCTATTATGTTTTCAAAGAATAAGAGAGCAATATGATGACCCGCCTAAGGACCTTTGACCTTCCTATCTGTTAGCCCACATAAGACTCCTTGTCTCAATGTATAAGGATACCAAGTACGAACTTGATCCATCACTGCATTTAGCTAAAGTTTGAAAGTGTCAACCAAAGGTGTATACTATAGCAATTACTGTCCTAGAGTGACTCCCCTGAATACCTTTCCAACCTCATCTGTTATACCACATAAGACCCCTTTTCTCAATGTATAAGTATACCAAGTATGAACTTGATCCATTGCTGCACTAAAAAGCTAGAGTAAGTAGAAAGTGTCAACCAAAAGGTATGTTTGACAAACATACACAGATGGACACACAGACGGACACATGGACAGACACACAATCATGCTGACATAAGGTCTTTCTGATTGCATCGGACGACCTAATATATACCTGTCTGGATGTATATGTGTGTGTCTTCTGTCTGTTTGTCCGACCTAACAAAAATTAGGTGTTTTTTTTTTTTTTTTAAAATTCATGCAAAAAAAGCACTTTTTCCATCCGAATTTGATAGAAAAGAATGAAATCAGTTGATAATTCCTAAGAATTTTTTTTTCCAATAAGCAGTAGTTAAGTGCATTAATCCACCCAATTAGGCAGTTTTTTAAGGGGCTCAAAGTTTTTAATTGTCTCCAATGCCATCATTTGTAAATTTTAAATTGCCAAATAGAGGTTTAGTCTTTAGGCCTATTAATTTCATTTTTTATGAGGCTTTGGATAATGAAATACTCCTTCATAAGAAAATACACAAACAGGTACAAAATTAGATATTATATCAGTATGACTCACAAATTGTAGAATTTTGATTTCCTGTTCTAACTGTTAATTTTCTCTGTTGTAAATATGATTACTCAGATTCCTTAAGAATGCTTACGTGTGATTTGTGACAAAATAGTCACTTTTTGCTATCTTTGATGTCCAGTAGCATATTGGGGCAGGGTTTTTCAGTGAGTCATGCTTAGCTCTCACTTATTATAAGTACATTTACATTCCTCACTTTTAAAGGCACTCAGTGATTTGCTAAATCAAGCCTCATATGGCCTTTGACCTTGACATGTGACCTTTGACTGCATAAACAAATTAACGGTTTAACGTTAACACCAGAAACCAGTTTTGGGGTTCCATTGAACTTCAACTTTTCAATTGAGGCCATGCAATTTTACATTTTCAAGCTATCTTGCAATAGGCCTCAAATGACCTTTGACCTTGACATGTGACCTTTGACCTTGGCATGTGACCTTTGACCTTATAAAAATGACGGTTTGCATGTAATATCCATAAACCAAGTTTGGTTCCAAATGAATTTCAACTTCTAAATTGAGGTCAATTTTACATTTTCAGCCTATCTTACAACTTGACCCCACATGATCTTTACGGCAGTCCGGTAAGTACGTAATCCTGTTTCTAAAATTGAAAAAAAAAGTTGGCGTAAATTTAAACCAGTGCTGGAAATTCTCAAGACTAGAAAAATACCGAAAAGCGTTGTGGGAAAATGGATGCCACCGTAGCGATTGCACTTTTCGGTGTCTGCGAGCACCGAAGTAGCCGGCAAAAATGTTCAATTTTCTCGCTGGTTCTATAGGTTCAGACCCAATTATGATACATACTCAAAACAAAACATAGCAACGGATCCTCTGATGCAAAAACCTCCATAGAACCCCTTCGTTTTCCGGAGATTTAGTTTCATTTACACACATTCACTATGACGGACTGATAACGTTAATCTCTCGCGCAGTACCAATTTATATAATATCTTTCGCAGTCTATGACACAGACTACACTGTAGGAAATACTTACCGGACCGCTGTACATGATCTTTGACCTTAGTATGTGACCTTTGACCTCATCAACAAATGAGGGATCCCATGTTGCATCTATGACTCAAGTTTGGTTTAAATCCATCAAAATATGGAGATATTACGGACAAACACTTTTTCACAACAACAGACATCAACAGACATCAACAACAGTGGATAAAGTGATCCCTATGTGTCTTCCTGCCTTTCTTAAGGCAGGCGACACAAATGTATCTAAATTTCATAACTGATAGGAAAAGGGTTATTTAAGACAACATCAAAGTTAGTATTTTGCTCCTCTTTTCTGGGAAGAACCGCATCTAACAAACTTTAGAAGTAAATCTGCATTTTAAAAAGTATCTAAACTTTTGTAATTGATCGGGAAAGACATAAATCATCACATGAGGGCAACAACGTCGTAAGTGCAATAGCTGCCATGTGATAGGTCTGCGTGCTGCCATGTATTAGGATAACTCAATTTATCTTTCTTTGAGTCAGTGGCTCTTGAAATGGTTCTTCAGGCGACTCTGTTACCTGTAGAACCATTTCAAGAGCCACTGACCAAAGATTTGGCATGCTAGTATGGATTGATGAGAATTTATGACAAATGGCCTTGTTGCACTCGCACAATAAAATATCATTTAATGTATGTTTGATTGTATGGTAACACTGATAGAATACCAGATTGGAAATGAGTTTCGTTCACTTTCTTCTCTTTTTCAGGTTTCAAGATATGGTGAGTTTAACTCTTTCATCCCTGGTAGGTTCTGTATAGGTTATAACACATGTTGTGTTTTTGAGATGGCTTCCCAAATGACCTTCAGTCATTTGGGAAGCCATCTCAAAAAACACTGACTTAAGACTAGGCTTGTTTGTACTCATTTGAATGCATTTTCATGCTGATTCTGAATAGTCGTATGAAAATGGCCTCATTTTGATTTTTTAAAACTCTTAGGTGACTACAGCGGCCTGCATTGCGTACGAGGTTTAATCTAAAGTTGATCGTCAAACATCAGGGTTCACTTTCTTGCTTCTTTCCAGAAGAAACTGGAAGCTACTTTTTCCTTCTAGAAACAAGCGGTTCTCAAACCACTAGTGTCATCTGCTTTTGCGATCCACCTTTCCTTAACTCTCTGCACAAGTTGACCTCCAATGACCTTTGACCTTGGCAAGTATCTATGCTTGACCTATGACCTTAGTTTGGTGGCAATTGAAGTTAAGGTGTTCAAGCATGCAGGAGCAATTGGAATGGTAACTTGGACCTCATCAACACACTGCAACACATAGGTGTAATACAGAATTTGGATTAGAATGTGATCTCCTACAATCCTTTTATGCCAATATTCATTTTATAGCTCCAAATCATTCAATATCCAACAAAAAGCTTGTGTCATAATGATCTACTGCTCGCCGCTCGCTCACTCATTCTTCTCACTCTCTCCTCCATGGTAATTCCAGAGCAATTTTGCCATATTGGTCTCCATACAATTCAAAGTAGTGACCCAATTTGTTCAATGTAATAAACTGACCGTAACAGCCCCTCTAGATCGACGGCATTTGGTAATCATTGCGTAGCCACCTTTGCTAGGCTTGTAGCCATTTCTGGGTCCAGACCACAAACATTTCCTGATCATGATAATTGTCCACGAGTGTGGCACCTCAAAATTTGTGCAATGATTGGTAAAAGTGTAACAATGAACTTCTGGTTCATAGAGGAGAAATAATTGAAGCTGAAAACTCTGACAACACTGTAATTTACTCTAGAACTGATAGGCTGCAGTAAGGGCTAGGCTAGCCTACCACTGTTTGCAGCTCACCAAGACATGTATAACCAAAAGATATGAAAAATGAGTATACATACAAATATACACAGCCTAATTGAGGAAATTATAAAAGTATAAGGCATTTTTAGTGACTAGACAGTTCAATTTCCTGAGGGGCTTTTGTCCCTCAGGAAAAGTATTACAAATATAAACTGGCTTTCCCTAGGGGCATCACTAGGGAAAGATTATTTCTTACTCATGTTTAACAACCTAGAGTACCAAGTGTTTCAATCAGTGCTTGTATAGGCATTGTAAAATTTAGATTTGTCTATTTCACACAACAATATATTACATAAACATCATAATTATTACATTGATTGTGGGAGGGGTTCCAATATAACCCTGCCCCACCCTTTAAACCAAAAGCACCCTTTTACCGGCAGCCTTGTACCCACCCGTTTAACCAAAGAAACCTTCTTAATCTACTGACTCCTGTTACCCCACCCTTTACCTCATAACCTTCCAGCGTTTCAGCCATTTTGTCTGCACTAATACAATCAGATGCTTACAAATTGTTGATGCTCAATAGGTCCTTTTGCGACACTTTTAATTACGCTCTACTCCCTCCTCTGCAATGTACACTTGTGTCCATTTCTGGATAGAATCGTAGCCTGCACTTGTATGCAAGGTTGTTCAGCCGCACTAGGGTATTGGCTTCACACCACCAACGACAAGTCGTGCGCCATGTTGTTTACATCGTTTCATCATCGTAAACGTAATGATATGAAAGTCTAGGTTTACACATCACAATTTTTCACTACCGCTGTTAATTGAAGAATTAAGATGGCGCACAGAAAATAAGTTATATTTTTCAGATGGTGTCGGACAAGGAAAATTTTTGCTAATTTTTCAATTAGCGTGCTGGAATGTTACGCAAAAGAATAATTATTTTGTCAAAATTAATATTTTTTTGGTCAAAAAAGTATTGTAGACAATTACAATTTAGTTCTTAGGCAACCCACACTTTTTATTTTGTCTAACACGCTTTTTACTAGAAAATGGCATTTTATTGGGAAAATAGAAAATCACCACCATTTAGGATTGTATGCGATTCATTTCCCACATGCTTTCTAAAGTGTGCTCTCCACACAGTGATAGACAGTGAAAACTTTAAAAGGAAGAAACTGATGGTATTTGAAGTCTAAACTGCTATGTGTTGTGAGCGCATGTGTTTGGTCTTCATTCAGGGGTTATTATCAAAAAATTATTAAATATGCTTGATACAACTTCTTTGTAAAGCATGTCCGCAGAACCATGATCAGTTAGCATTCTCTTATACATCTTGTTCATTTAGGGATTCAAACCATGTACAGAGTGGTTAATCACAAAATACAGCAACGATGCATCCATGCGTCCGCGTTTTTTATCCCGCCGAGGGCGGCTTAGCCGCTTGTCCGAGCGGGATAAAAATACGCGTACGCATGGATGCAGAGTTGTTTGATTTTGAGTGACCCACTCTGTTAACATGTTTGAATCCTTTCAACAACGAAAATCTTCTGAAAACTTGAAATAGCGGGGTTGGTATGAGGAAACATATTATTCTCACATAATACTAAAAATGTTCCCAGTTCACGGGAATCTTTCTTGTTAAGAATAGTTTTGGCCAAGTTTGTTGCCTGCAGTAGTACACCTGGTCTGCGCGTATTCAGAGTTCTAAACGTGACGAACAGCGAGTCGATTTAAGCGTACCGCGTAAACACACTTCCGTGAACACTGCAACGGGCGTAACGCAACTAATTTGCATATCAACTGTGGTGATAATGAAATCAACAACGGTACGCACCTGTACAAGGAGATATGGAGTTGTTGAAATATATTCATTCTCTTATATATCTTGTTCGTAAATTACATTCACAGATCAAGCCAGCGATCCCAGAATACTAAAACTAGATACAATAAGATTTCATGAAAAGTGACTTGTAATACTGTTAGAAGTTTTAACTGGGATCAAGTTCAACCGGGTCATAATGTTGATATTGCTTGGATATTTGGAAAGATTTGTGTGTAAGGCCTGTGATGCACATGCACCAGTCAGAAAGAAAACGTGTGTTGGGAAGAGCTCGCAACCAGAATGATTAATAGACGAATTTCTGTCGTTTGCAAAACCGTGATACTATTTTGCCTAAAGTATAAGGTCGTCTGTCATGAACTGGGTAAACACTAAAATGGGGGAGGGGGGTCTGTTACACTACCAACTTTTTTTTCAGTTTATTCCATTTAATTTAAACTATTGACTTGATCAAGAATTTGGTTGTCTATGTATTGCTAGAAGCCTGCTTTAAGATAAAACCATTTTCAGGCCTATTGGACTAGTATTATGAGAGTAGGTTGAAAACCTTCAGCTAGGTAACGGGGAGGCGGCGGGGTGGGTGGGGGGGGGGGAGCCCGGCTGGGGGAAGTCCAGAACATTACACACAAACTCGTGAAAATGGGTCGCCTATAAAGTTTTAAATAAGTAGAAAGAAAAGTGGAAACACTTTGTGGGGCTCAAATTGGCACATACACACTGTCCTGATGATAGATATCTACCTCATGGGACAAACTAAGGTTCCATTAGTCATTAATTAATTAGTAATTTGATGTAATTAGGTACAAATTTGATCACTTTTGGGATGTTCGGCTGTTCTGTGCCTAAATATATCCCCAAAACGAGATAGAAACTTTGGATTCTTGATTTGAATTATCTTTATAATTCTCCTTTTAATCACACATTGGTATCCCTTAATATATAAAAGGTATTGCCTAGTAATGAAGCATTAATGTATTAATTAATGACCAAACGTCATCTTCAACCAAAATTGGGCATTTGGGTGGGACCTGTATGGAGTCACATGAGTTTTAGAGATTTTTATGAGTATTTTTTTCAAGTCCAACAAAGGGTAGTATACAGTGTACAACTAAAGCATGATTTAAATTTTTGTTATAGGAATAGATGATTCATGAAAACAATACATTTGGACTTAGGGTTCCAGACCGTGAAGACACATGTGCTCAATACCGCCGATCTGTAATTTTTGCGTTTTCAGTATGAAGTTTTGTAATGTCAACAGGTTTTATTAGCTATGGGAATACAAATTTTCACTTAGTATAATAATAAATGGCTCCTTGTACACTGTTTAAGTTATATAGGTGTGGTTCATCTTTGCTCAAAAGTGGTATACGGGGCGACTTTACTATTGCCTATTGGACCCTTTAAGAATACATGGATCACCCTGTATAATATACATATATCACCCTGTATACTTAATATTTGATCATCAAAACTTTGGACAGAAACCCCTATCCTATGTATTTTCTCTTGAGATAATAAAGGGATTCGTACTTGAATCAAAGAAGTTAATCTTCAAATTACCTTTTTGTCAAAAATCTAAGTGAATTTTGACCACCCGGTATGTTCAAAACCACCAACATAGTTTCCTCCTTTATTATTTTTTTGGAGGGCCTTTGCCATGTCTTTCATTCAAAATCCCCATCTGTTTTGACCTGCACATTTTTGAAAAAAAAAATTGACCAAGGTAGATTAAAACTGACAAAATATGTCTTTTTTCTTATTTTTACACCCTATAGGAATTTTTACCCACCCTGAATATTGTCTCTCGTTTTGCCATATCTGACAACCTTGTAGTATAAGCTTTCCAAAATTATACTTTTAATACATTTACATGTAGAATCAAGTTGTGTTTTTTGTGAGAGTAATCATTAGGTTTCCTTTATTTGGCATTTTGCCCTGTGTAACATTTTTTGTAACCCTAGTTCATGACAATAATGGGCCATAAATCCAATGATCCCCATGATTGGCATATGGGGCTAAATTTTAAAAAATATCGTAAACAAATCAAACAAATATGCGTCAACGTTCCTGAAAAGAGATTTTATTATTCCGACTCTATTGCTGAACATGTTAACAACTCAAAAACGGTTGTCCTACTATTAAAACACTTCTTCCAAAAAATCATCATCTTCTATTAGCATTGCTGTTTACCCGATGAGGAGTTCATCAACAACTCACACGTCTTCAAGCTAAAGATACTGCTAATGTTTTTAATAACTATTTCACTTCTATAGTTCTTCTCTTGCAGATAGGTTTAACGATGATAATGCAGACGGGATTTTCACCTACAAATAAATCTAACTCCAAATCTAACTCCACATTTGATAGCTAATATTTTCAAGTTTTTGTCATTTCACCAGAGTTTTGTTTTATAAACAGATATGTGATATGGTCTAACCTAAAGTCCCCTGGTTTTGATGCTTTTAGTGTAAAACTTCTTAAGCTTGCGGCTCCTTATTAGCCTTCCCTTGCTTTTTATTTGTAAACCTTTCTCTTAGTACATCATATCTGTTTTTTTCGACAGAATGGAAAAAAGGCCACAGTACCCCTAAGGCGGACTGGTGGGAACAAATCAGCATGTTGGGGGAACTACGAACCCTATTTCCATTTTGCCACTTATTTCTAAAATTAATGGAAAGAGAGTTATAATCAATGGTATTCTATACCTTGTTTCATAAGGGGACTTCTTTCTGAGAATCAATCGGCTTTCGGGCCAATTCTTCTACTGCTAAACTTTGCTTGATGTCGGATTTTATATTTGTGAATAACATGGATGGTCGTTGTGACTGGGAGCGATTTTGTCTGATCTAAAGGAAAAGGGTTTTTTTTTGACTGTGTTTAACCTTCTCTTCTTACGATAAAACGTTCACAAATGGTAGTTACTGGTTCCTGAACTTCAAGTGGTTGATCCTATCTCAGTGGACAGAATTAAGGGCAGTCAACGTTTAATCTACCTTTCTGACTTCAAACATAGCAATATTGGTATTCCTCAAGGCCTATACTCGGTCCTCTTCTATTTATTATTGTTGTCAATTAGTCTTCCAAACAGTGTAAACTGTAAATGTACTACTGATGATATGGTTGATGTATACCAAAACCTTCTTTGTACTTCAGACAATCCGCCATTACTCTTGAATTGAAACTTCAGTCAAACTTAAACAAAATTTATGATGAAATGGTTTGATGAAAACAAAAACTTCACTTTCATGCCAAGAAAACCAAGTTTATTGATTTTTGTTACACTACACCATCATCTCCTCAGTAAATTTCAGGAATGTTACTGGCACGGTAATAAGGAACGAGGAAAGGGTCGACCAGTTTAATTATCTTGGTGTAATTTTTTGATCATTTGTTGTACTGGTTCTGACCAATTCCAATCATATTGTCTACATTGTCGTTCCAAGCGGTGTTGTGGTGGTAATTAAAGAAGACTTAAATATGGTTCCAAAGGATTACTCTGAGTTATGCTTGCTAATTTCCGTTTGTCATGGCACACATTTTGATGTCTGCAGCCCTGCTGTGTCTTCCAAACTAATAATGACCTTTAAATTCACTTCAAATATTCTTAGAATAGCTTAGCACGTGATTATTTTCTAGCTGACATTCAGAACTCTGTTAAAGATTAAAAAGATTTCTGAGTACCCACGGCACAGTGGGACCAGACTTCTTAAAGGTCATACGAGAGATTTCAAATAAACAGGTTTCCCATAAAAATTGGAACATTCTGATTTTTGCCCTGATGGAATAAAGGCTTGCAATTCAACAAATATCCCCATCTGAAGATTAAGCTGAGAACTGTTTCGTTGGTACCAAAAAATGTGATTTAATTCGTATAGGAGCAATAAGGGAAATTCAGCCTAGTTTTATATTGAAATAAAGGCAAGTCAAAATCACCTTTTTTCTCTTCTGTAAGACCATTTATGTAAGACAAAATAACAAGGTAAGAGGATCTATAGCATGTCTCATCAATATGAAATCATATTATGACACCATTCTTCTGGGGTGCTTCAAAATTCTCCGTTGCACCTTTAATTGATGGGGTATAATCAAATGTTAATGCTATTTTCAATGTGTTAAAGGCAGTGCCCCCGGTTATTTACCTTTCTGCTCCCTTCACTTTCATGCACTCAGTTCATTTAAGGGTACAGAAGTCCAAAATAACCCACCAACTCTTTGGGATTTTGGAACCATCTTGGAACTTAAATGCAGGGTAAAAAATTACTTTCCATATGAGAGGCAAAAACCAAAATATGGAAACAGTCTCTGCAGATATAGCTGGGGACTAAATTACAATGAGTCTTTCAACAGCTTGAAAAGCATTTCAACAGTTTAAATATACTTAGCATAAATGATGACTTTTTGCTCTGCTTGACACTTGTATTAATAATTGTATTTATTTATCCACACTGTAATTTATTCTATATTATTTGATTTTGCCATTCATTGTTTATATTAGCACTATTTTGTACAAAGTACTGTACATTTCTTGTAAAATGCAGGGCCTCCTTGGAAATCAGTGCTTGTGTCACTGAAGGTGCTACCCTGCCTAACGAAGATTTTAAATAAAAAACATGCAGTTTTTTTTACGATTTGAGGAAAAAAATCAGGTCATTAGTTATTAGTTTATTATGATGATGGCTCACCGCAAATGAGGGAGGCTTAGAATAGAATGACATGATACTAAATATTGCAGTCACAGGGGAGGAAGAATCCATCTAATGGCTTTTTATAACAATAGTACAGGGCATTTTCACATGTGACACTTTTGACCTCTGTGTATGAACCTGGACCTCAGATTTATTCGGTGCTTCAGGTCAGCGGTCGTTGTGACCCAAAATTTGGTGGTTTTTATAGGCATTTCTATGCAAATGAGCTTCTAGATGGAACATTTGACCTTTTGGGATCACTCTGAAAAAATGAAACATGCTAATCTAAAGATCCAAGACTGTCCTCCCTTACCTTTATATGACGTTCAAGGGAGAGAGATTGATTGTAAGAAGGAATTCATTGACGGCAGCGTGTTTGTCACAGAAGTTTGGTTCAATGTATGCAGACAACAGGCTAAAAATATATCTTCACAGATTCACGCATACGGGGTGCGGCAAGAACATCATTACAAGTCTACTGACGGAACTAAATTTGTCACAAAACACAATATGGAATGCGGTGATCGGTATCTCTGTCTCTAATGAAATATTAGCCTTGAGTTGAGGCATATTTTCCAGTGATTTGTGAAAATATTTGGACTAGAGCTAAAATGACAAAAATGCAACATTTGTGATATTTGCAAATTATCTGTCTCACTTTACTCACATGACTGTTTTATTGGTTGTGGCAGTCTCGGTATTCAGTCACAAATCGAGAGCCCTAGGAATATTTGTACCAGATTTATATTTGATAACTGAGTGAGTATGCTTTAAATATAACCTACAACCTCTCTCTTTTTTGTGCTAGAGGAGTTTTTCAACCACTCCTCTACCGCTCTCCTTGGAAGCTACATAGGAGCTCTCTATCACTCGTCTGCCCATTTCAAAGACTTATGTCTGCATGAGCTGGGATAACCACCTGTGCACCATCGTTACAAGGGCTCCAGAGAAGATGCTACAAGACCATAAATGGATAGCCTAAATGTATCCAGGACCAGATTTGTTGAAATGGATACCCTATCTGAGACCGTAACCAGGCGACATTACCATGGAATTTTAATTTGGGATTCTACAGTCAATTTGAATGCAATATAGACACTTCAGTCATCATTCTAACGCAGTCATGCTAATTTGATACGCTATCTGAGACTTAAAAATCAAATTTCACACCCTGTGTGAGACTGACAGAAACAAATGATCATATTTGATACCCCATACTGCAAGACTTGAGACCAGGCCAGATCTTGCGCTTTTTGTAACATACTGGTGCAAAATTTCCCCGCTACTGGCCTCGAACAGTTCTATGGTATTTTCTGGCTAGCAATTCGATACTCCATACCTGAACCACATAGTGCATGCCCCCTTCTTTGGAGACCAATTTTAGTTAATTTAAAAGTAGGTTAGGACCCTGGCCTCTATTTTGATATCCTACTCGCTACAAAGCCAGAAATAGTACCGAACAGTTCGAGGCCCATACCGAGAAGATTTTGCACTAGGGCCTAATTCGGGTAGTCACACCACCAGAATACCCATGCCAGTTACCCACCAGAAATATCAACTTACCTTTTTCCCAGGAGGCACCCAATAGAAACTGGAGCAGCAGCTGGATCTAGAGTATACTCTGATTTCTCACTACCATCAATGGATATGTAAATATGACCAGGCAGTGGCGGCGGTGTAATCTTCCTTCTTACTGACGGAAAGAGCGCTCCTTCCACCACATCTCCCCGATGGAAGTACAACTCCTTGAAGGCGAATGACGGCTGTTGTATGGGCACTATGGTGTATACATTGGTGAGAAGTCGTTCACTAAACTGTAGAATGGCCACACTACATTTTGGAGCCAGACAGGACGGTAATTTTTTTGAGTGGTGCAATAGTGCTCGCACCATCCAGTTTGACATCTTCAATGCTGTTGTTTGGCTGTTGTGGTAGTTCATGTCCCACAAGAAAGTAGTCATTGCATCTTGGAATAGGGTACAGACTCTCTGGAGACATTGTTCCTTGTCTTGTCGTCGACTCCAGGAGCTTGGAGATCCCTGAGTTGAAGAGTTGTGTAGTAAGATTACTTCACATAACCTAATAACACTACTAGCAGTTAGTACTAGCAAATGATCAAGCTTGGGTGACCATGTTCCTGTATGCGACAAACCCAACCCCCAAGTACTGAAGAGCGCCCTCTGTGCACGAGAAGTCACCGCAAGAAGGCTGTCATCTCCAACTGCCTTCATAGTCCCCCTCTGAGTTGCTTCAAGTTCCATAGGGAATCCAAACACAATCTTGCCTTCATCAAGATTGCTGAATGGTCCTGCAAAATCGCCATCACTTCCATCTGTGCTGATAAGGCCTTCCCTCGAAGACGAGTCTGTTTCCTGTAGTGTGCCACTTCCTGGTTGACGTAAGGAACTGCTAAGTTGCTTAGTGCGAGGGAGTGTCTTCTGAATCTTCAGAGTCGCTAATCTGTTCAAGCCTAGCTGTGTTTTTCAGAGAGCGATTCAATGCAAAGTCTGCCCTCCTGTGAGAAAGTTGTCATGAGACTCTGCAGGTTAGTTCTCGGGGAGAGTTCATAATGGTTTGCTAGTAACCATCGAACAGAGGATTTAGGGGCTTGGTTGGATGCGTGGCAACAGAGAAACCGTTGCGCTTTTCGTAAGCCTCTGATTTGATGGAACTTGTTGGGGAGGGTTGGTTGTCTCGAGATGCAGATGTTTATTGGTCGGTTGGTAGGTCTGTAGGGAAAATGATTAGAAGAATGAAGGCTGGAAGTTTAAAGGAGATCCCAATCAAAAAGACATTGTGCATTCTGACTATAGCACAAACCCAGTTCTTATACAAAATATCATTTTTTTGGTTTCAGTGATTATCACAGTTGTGTGAATACAAGCGCATTATTATATTTAATACGCCACATTTTATGTGTCTGTCTGTCCGCCCCTTTTCATCGAAGGACCGGGAGTCGTACTGGTCACAAAATACTTGGCAGGTGGGTGTAGCTTGGGCGGGGCCTAGATAAGTTTTGATTGGTTAGGGATACACGCCCCACAAGCGGGTAATCACAAAAAGGCGTTCTCGAACCACAAGGGTCGCCTGGTGAGCGATCACTTGCTTTATGATGACGTGTGGAGATGTGATAGTAACACCATCCCCAACACCACCACCCTGCTTCTCCCCAACACTCACCAGGCCTCCTCACCCAACATTCCAACCCCTGCCTTATATCCAACACTCCACCCAGCCCCCGCCACAAAACCCACCCTTCCCCTCCATATGATTCACAACATGATGTATTGGTAAGTAGCTTTGTATGTAGCAAAGGAATTCGCATATCCGATTGTTACCATTTTGCGATCAGCAATTATGCATATTTAATTAGCTCATTGCATACCTAAGCAGCATGTATCAGGAACTTTCAAAGTGGCAAAGAAGAGCAAACACCAAATGGGTTTTCGGGCAGTGGAAGGAATTTTGACTATCCGAAGTACTGTTTCAAAAAGATAGCGATTACACTGATTTTTGCAGATGAACTAGCTCATTTGATTATGCATTGTCCGAATATACCCAAAAATCTAATCATGTTGAGAACTCTTTAACCCGCTTCCTTCCACCAAGTACATCATTATACGCCTTACGAGTTACGGAACTCCAGATAACTGCACACAAACCTTGCAGGGAATAGGGTTATCATTTTGACCAACCATAAAAGCTAATTAATATTCATGAATATGCAAATAATGCAGCCAAACGCTACAAATAATATTCTGGCCACTCACCTATCACCCGACCAAGTGCGAAGAAGTAAATTGGGATTAGCATGTAGCCAGCAGAGCCATTTCAAAAAAGGTTTAACCGAAATGTCTGAACAAAATATGCAAATAAGCTAAGGAAAATCATGGGAATATGCAAATATCGCAGCCAAAACGCTACAAAAATAATATTGCGGCACCTCATCGTCTAGCATCCTATCAAGTTTGAAGAAAAATCGGGGATAGCGTTTAGCCTGCCCAGAGCATTTAAAAAGTTTAACCGAGTCATACGGACGGTCGGACATACGGACGGACACACAGAAAGAAATTTGACTAGTATGGGCCTCCCCATGAACATTCGTTCAGGCGACACAAAAATGGGTTTCCTAACAAGTAGTGCTTTAACAAACGCGGGGGTGATCGCAAAACCCGGGGATGCCCCCCTGGTATGGCTATATGAGGATCTATGGATGCTGCCATCATAATTGAGCTGTGAATAAGCATCAAACTGAAAAACTTGAGATGAAAACATTGCTAACATGCTAGCAGGCATGCTGAGAGACAATTGGAACTGATCTCAAAATTTAGCTGATTCAGCCCAATGGCCACACAGGCCGTTGAAAACAAGAGACCAACCAAATGGCTATTTGTTGATGCTCATATTTACCATTTTCCTAGCTGGTTTCACTCACCAGTTGACCAATTTTTTCAACTTCGCTTCAAAAAATTTGAAAAGCAAGCGTGGTAAAAAAAACAGGAGTAAGTGGTTCACAAACACACTACTTCATTGCAAGCAACATTGCCTTAAAGGGCCCACAAGCATTTCCGGGTTCCATTCACTCACATCCCTCATGATATCAATCTTTTATAAATGACCTAATTGCGTACTTACACTTAAGTACAGGGTGTTGTGGGTGCTTGTGAGAGGCCAGCGACAAAAAATAAGGGGGGCGAAAGAGGAAAAAAAGAAGTAAAATGCCAAAACTGGTGAAAAATCAAAGAAAAAGCTTAAATTTTGCACTTAAAAAACAATTCAAAAAAACGAGGGAACGGAAGGAATCCTTTAAAATGATGGGAGATTTCCCACCCTCATAGTAATGAGTGGATGGAATGGTAGCTAGTACCATAGTCCATGCTCTACGGAGAAGCCTAGTTGCACCTTTAATACCAAGAGTTCTCCTAGTTGAGATACTTACACTATAGTAAGAGTGATGGGATGGTAGCGATAGTAGGTAAAGGTAAAGGGGACGGGGCTGTGTACACAGGAACGGAGTGCCATCTCTCTTTCGAAGCGATTGGGCCAGACTCCACCATAGAATGTTGCTGTAGTGGGATCGCCACACCTCAACTACAGCGAGTCTGTTACCTTCCCAGCATTGAATAATGCCGGTACCCATTATACACCAGGGTAGAGCGGAGACTTGCGTTAAAGCGCTATTACTCAAGGCGACAAACATTTGTTGCCCAAGCGGGGCTCGAACCCACAACCTTTGGCGTGCGGGCCAGAGCACTGATCCACTGACCACATGTGCCCCTCGTAGATAGGAACTCTGCGGGTACTGGTCCATGCTCTATAAAGGACCCCTTTTACACTATAATACCAAGAGTTCTCCTAGTTGAGATACTTACACTATAGTATTGAGTGTGGAATGGTAGATAGTACTGTGGTCCATGCTCTATAGAGCAGCCTTTACACAATAATACCAAGAGGAGTCCTAGTTGAGATACTTACACTATAGTAATGAGGGATGGAATGGTACGATAGTACTGTGGGACATTGCTCTTACAGAGCAACCTTACATTTGTAACACTAAGGGTTCTCCTAGTCGAGAGAGAAGAAATTGGAAAGAAGATTCCCGCTTGTTGATGCACACAAGGAAAACAGGTCATCTGGGGCCATGATGAGGTCTTTTCCTATCCAGGGTAAGATCTGTCAATCTACAGAGAGCAAAAAAGTCTAGTTTAATTAGGGACAGCAATCCCAAACAGGTCATCAATTACGCGGTCAAGAGCAAATAATGACCATAAGTGTCACCCCGATGACCTTCCCCTCTAAGACCATGGTCTCACCATATAAGAATACAAAGTATAAATTTAACCATTTCACTGCACTATACAGTGAATAAGTTGAAAGTGTAAACCACAAGGTTGCGGCTTTAGCCACCTGAGCAGGAAAAAAATATGCGGATGCATTGGATGAGTAGAGTTCTGATTTGTGATGATGAACACTCTATAACATGTTGAATCCCTTTCAACAACGAAAATCCTAATGAAAAATTAATAATATCCTACTAGGGTGTTCCTCCAGAATGATTAGTACCCATCGATCACCCAAAAATGTTTTATTTGTTTCCATAGAAGAAAATCAATACACCATTAGGTTAGCTGGTTTAATATCCAACTCATTTACTGTACCTTTTCATAAGAATTTGAATCGTGATGAATGAAATCGGACCAACCAAGTGAAAGTACACTCATTGTGTAGAGGTGCTGTGCTGATCATCCTTGGGCCTAAGGTGAAAAACAATGTATGTGTACTTTTACCTCTCCTGGCAAGCTTTTTTACAATGCTTTTAGTCCATTCGGGGAATTACGTTAGTTAAACACTCAAAACGTGTGATTGTGGTAACAATAGAGAGCTGTATTACTCTTTCCTTCGATACCAAAATGAGTACTAATATGCCCAGTACGACTCAAAATGAATGTCATAAACCTCGCTAGAAAGTAAAGCTCCAGGGGTTGCCACACAAGCATTAGGCCTATTCTCTTTGGTACTTTTGCAGAAGTAAAGCACTCAAACCCTCTGTATGTATATAAAAAGCTGTTTTTGCATGTGTTAGAGCCAAACCAGCTTAAAAAATTAGATTAATCCGAATATATGTTGGTTGCAAAATTGAATTTATATTGTGCACTTTTTTGTGTTTCTGAAATGATCAACTTATTGGTTACCTAATGGTATGATGACGTCACTGTGCTGCCATAAAGGGCATTGCTGGTACTTATCTGGTAATAAAGGGGGAAAAAAAATGACCCATAGCTATTCTATTGGTTACCAAATCAAAAGTATCAAGTGCTTAATAAGAGAGATGCCCAAAGAGGGATCATGTGAGGCAAAAAAGGCTTGGTAAGTCGAGGGATAACACACACATGCAATGTTTTTTTTTCACTTTGCCAAAAGGATGGAAATCAGCACCTCTAAACACAATTGAGTGTATTTTCAACTTTGGTTAGTCCGATTTTCACGATTGCCAAAAAATTCTATGAAAGTTACGTATAAGAAAGTGGACATAAAACCAGCTTACCTAATATATTGATTTCTATGAAAAAAATAAAACAGTTGGGTATCGATGGGTACTTATCATTCTGGGACACCCGGTGTATAGAGGAACATAATTATTCTCACTTATTAAACACTAAAATGTTCTCACAGTTCAACAGAATAGCTCCTAGTACTATTTTAAGCAAAACGATAGTTTTGGTTTTTGTTGTGTGTTTGCGTTTGCACCTGGTTGCCCTTGAGCATAATCCAAGTTCAAAATGACGAAGAGGGCGTGGACTTAAAAGTGGGTACTGCCATAAAGCACTTCCGTGAAACACTGCGCAGGGTATGACGGTGCTAATCTGCATATCAACTGTGGGTTGATAAAGGAACAATGCTCAAAACTGTAACAAAGAGAATGGTCAGTGTTGAATTCAGTTTTCATCCCCCGTGGACTATTATTTCTCAGGGTTTTATAATTTACCTTGAATACTCAAGATTTGGCTGTTTCACTCTGCAATCACAACCTTTCATATCCACCACAATGGCCCCACACGCCATCACAGACACAAAATCAACATGGTGGAGTACGGTGAGCGTCTGAATTGCGGCCAGGCTAGGGTGTTCCTCGATGCGAGTGTTGGATAACGTTAGGCCCCTGAGTGCCTAGAGGGGAAACACGGGTTGCGAGCCCGAGAGGGGGTATGAGACTGTCCCACTGGCTTGTAAATCTTGGCTGTCTATTAAGTGGTGGAAATGGAAAGGTGAGAGAGAAACATTTAATTTAGAGAGCTTGCAGATTGGTTGTAAAAGAAGGCTGTATAATTTATTGAAACAATCCAGAAACAAGGTAATATGGTGGGATAGATGACAACAGATTGGCCTTATACATAATAGGAAACTCAGGGGCAGCGCCAGGGTAAAATCAGAGGAGGGCAAAACAAGACACACATTAACTAATTACGTTAAAAATCATTTTTGCTGACTTAAATCATTGTTTTCTGAAGTGTGTCCTCGGGGGGGATCCCCGCCACCCCCTGGCACTGCCCTGTAGGCGCTCTTACAGGGTGAGTCAGAAAAGTACAACCAAAAAGATTGCCACCTAATATTGTCAAAAGTTTACAGCATCCTAATTAAGCAATGATGTAAAAAGTGTCATTAATAAGCTTCTCTCAAAAAAGGTAGAGCCAATTCCTTATGGACGTAAATGTTATGGGCTGTTGAACACAGAGAGCATTTTTACACTGTCCATGGCATCCCTGAGGTATGAACAGCTGTCCAGATTTCATTGTGTAAAAAAGCAGTAGTGCTTATTAACTTTTATAATGGCAATTTTCTTTTATTGTTTTGCTCCCTATTTGTGCTTGTATCTCAACTGCACAATTTCTGCCTTTGGCCTGAAGTAATTAATCCTCAATATGAGTTATAGTATGCTCATCCACCAAGGACACAGTTCAGTGGGTTGTACTTGTACATACATTGACATAAACGGACCTTGTGTGATCTGGGTATCATATATCATACCCAAAAACCAGGGGTGTATTTTCTAAATACATTGGTGAAAGGTACTGAACTGTGCCAAGGGAGTTTAGCTTTTACTAGCTCATAGTGTCTAACTGTGAATGACATAATCTCATTCAACATTCAATTATTTTTTTATCAGTAGATGTTTCTGCAATTATTTTAAATTGACGAATTAACATTTTAAACAACAGCACTTCGCTATACCCACATCAAAAAATTCACAAGCATAAACAGTGAATATATGGGGGTGTCGAAAAGGTGACAGTTATGGAAGCAAGGCAATGTGGCTATGATCTTACCACATTTGACCTATATTCTCTTGATCTCATTTCAAATGATTTTTCTTGCTACCACAGTTAAAAACTTCACTTTGGGGTTGGCAATTTGATTGACAATGATGAAGTCATTCAAGAAGGGGAACAGTAGTTTTCAACACAATCTGAGGACTACAACGGCAGCCTGAGAAGTGTCAAGAAACAATAGGAGAAATGTGTGACTCTTGATGTTGCCTATGAAGATGGGTCTTAAGGACTCTGAGATCTTTACAATTTATGGATCTCCACAATGGTGGTCTATAAAAGTCAATAAATAGAGAAATGTGTGAGTTTGCATAGTGACTATGTGAAGGGCCATTCTTCGGTCACGTTTATGATCAAAAACAGGCGTATTTCCACTTTCAACCCAATGCTGCCCCGTCAACACAACCGATTTGTTACCACTCCTGACATCACTAACAACCTTGAGTCCAAACCCAACCAAAAACAATGCTTCCATGCACTAGCCTGTCATGGGGTACAAATGAAGTTCGGTCACATGTGTGACATCTGAATATCACACACATGACCGAACTTTACCTGCCCCACAGGACAAAACAACCACTCCAACAAAAGTGGGAACACCACGCCTGGTCAGGCTTGGACTCAAATGTCACCATTAAATGGCAAAAGCAACAGCAACAGCAGAGCGCCCATGTTGACAAAACAGTATTGGGTTGAAAGCAAAAATTCAACTGTTTTAGGTCACAAACGTGACCGAAGTTTGGCCCAGAGAAGTCTTAAACATCATGTAACAAAATGAAGTGTCTTGCACCTTCAATTCTTGTTGATTTCAAAAACTGTTTGATACTCCCTCGTACATATCCTGTACGTACCTTGAAGAATACAAAAATTGCGGTTCTGTCCATCTTAGCATCACTGATGTTATATGGACACTATCTCTGAGATTGAACACAAATGAACATATACAGCAATCACCCAGCACCTGAATAGAAAAAATGGAAACAGATAAAATATATTTCAGCAAGAATTGTTTTTAAATAAATAACATGAAATAGTAATTCCTCTGTCCCTTCTGTAATTAAAGATGGGAGACCTGCTCACGGCCCAATTTTTCATATGATTTTCCCTCACCTGGAAGCATATCACCAAAAACATCTGATTACAAATTTTGAGTTAAAGAGGCATTTCATGATCCACAACCTCCCCACCCCCTCCCCCCAACTTACCTAAAAAAATACAGCAAGTAAACTTGCACGATCCCTCTGGCAAGATGGCAGTATACACAAGTTGGTTAGTTGGCACAGATGTCAGTTGCAGGGCATCAAAATTCAATAAATTGTTCTCATGGAATAATATCTAGAAATGTAGCAGTTTGTGAAAAATGAAAGCCTAACCAAAGG
Organism: Ophioderma brevispina; assembly: GCA_023653785.1. Classification (NCBI taxonomy): domain Eukaryota; kingdom Metazoa; phylum Echinodermata; class Ophiuroidea; order Amphilepidida; family Ophiodermatidae; genus Ophioderma; species Ophioderma brevispina. The sequence goes on from JAMKCH010008307.1 coordinate 67,653, forward strand.
GGAAAATGAGCACAGATGACCTTTGACCTTGTATGTGACCTTTGACCTCAACAACAGATAAATATGAAGGAACCCATATTGCACCTTCGACCCAAGTTAGGTTGTAATCGGACTTCAACTTTTCAAAGACGACCAGAAAAACAAAAACTAACCAAACTGGAACATGACCTCAGTTGACCTTTGACCTTGGTCCATGACCTTTGACATCATCCACATATGAAGGACCCCCTATTGCACCTTCACCCCAAGTCTGGTTTAAATCGGACTTAAAATTTTCGAAGGAGACGCAAAAAACGAACCTAACCATACTGGAACACACACACACATACATACACATACATACGGACATGCGCACCCTCGCAATATCCCCCTCTGCTTTTCAAGCCAAAGGGATAAAAAGGTGATATTTTATATCATCTGAAACATTAACATTAGAAATCCATGTGTACCTAATCTTATGTGCAAATTCGGTTGTATCAGTAAGAAATTTGAAAAACCCGCCACAATTTTTTCTTGCAGTCTAAAAAATTGTGGCAGATTTTTGAATCAGGAAGGTCGGCATGAACACGTGAGCAGCTTGGAAGTGGTAGTCGATGAGTTGAGTAGTTGTGTGCAGATGGAAAGTGGTCAGCAGTGAGTCTGCTCCAAGCGGGAGAGGAAATGCAAGCCAACTAGACATGTTAAATCCGCGATTACACTCGGCGACCACAGAAGATAAGTCGCCGACTTGCAGCTTTGACAGCAACTTGTGCTGTCGTGTTAAGGTCTGTGACTGATCACGGACTGAAGTGGCGTCACAGATTAAACATCATTTTGAGGATGCCTGTCGATCAGGACTGGCAAAACAGTTAATCATGCGAGTCTGATTTTGGTTTTGTTACAATGAATAATTTTCCTTATCCATAAATGTACTTGATCTTACCACATCAGTAAAGAACTGTGCATGTACCACAGCCTCTCTGCAATCAGCCGAGGGCATAGTATGAGAGTTGCTAACCCCCACATGTGACCAGCTGCCTTTCACCTCACTTGCTTGTTTGCCAAAAGACGTCCCTGCCAATTGGTCCATTTCCCAGAGGAAGAGCTGGCTACAGCCAATCACAACCAGCAGCTTATGAGCCTTGTGGGAGATGAACAACTGTGGCTTTGAGGACCCTGCAGCAATGACAATAATATAACTGTTTAGAGCAATCCATAAATGTGGGATTGATATTTCAAAAAAATTCTTTAGAGATAGCAAAATTGGCTAGTCTACTTAAAATCCATACTCCCCTGTTGAATACTTTACGTAAATCTTCCACAGAGGGGTGTATATTTCAAATGTATTACCCATATGGGCTAATCCACTTAAAATCCATACTCCCCTTGAATACTTTACAGTAATTTTCCAAAGAGGGGTGTATATTTCAAATGTATTATGCATATGGGCTAATCCATTTAAAATCCATATTCCCCCGTCAAATAATTTACAATAATCTTTTACAGAGGGGTGTATACTTCAAATGTAGTTACCCAATGGGCTATTCCACTTAAAATCCATACTCCCCTGTTGAATACTTTACTGTAACCTTCCACAGAAGGTGTGTATTTCAAATGTACTACTCATGGGCTAATCCACTTAAAATCAACTCCCCTGTTGAATACTTTACTTTAATCTTCCACAGATGGGGTGTGTATTTCAAATGTATTACCCATATGGGCTATCCACTTCAAATTCATACTCCTCAAATACTTTACAATATTCTTTCAAATGTAGTTACCCAATGGGTTATTCCACTTAAAATCCATGCTCCCCCTGTTGGATTTCTTTACCGTAATCTTACAGAGGGGGTATGTATTTCAAATGAAGTTATTCAACAGGCTGTTCATTTGGAAAATGCCCTATAGTTGGGGGGGGGGTTCTCCCCAAATCCAAAAGTACAAAAGCAGCCTCAAAATACTGTTTGCAAGCATTGTGAGAATTTTTTTTGGGGGGGCAGCATTTGAGGGGGCAACTTTTGCCAAATGTGCACACCTCTGCACACCTCCCCACATCAAAAGGTCCACATTTAGGGAAAAAAGGCCAGCTTTGATAACATTCCACCTCCTCCCTCTTTTCCCCCCCCCCAAAAAAATCTTAGATCAGGCTTGTATAAAGAGAAGGTAAAAATTACTATGTAAAGTGGGTATCATATTTTTTAAACACCCTACCGACTCCCTCTGATATGTGGGGAAATTGCAATAATGTTATCATATTGTGTAAGCTGATCCAATCAAACAGCCATTAAAAGGCAGTCATTTTATTATTTTTTTCAACCACACTTCCCCTTGTGGACAAGAGAATCCACAGGACCAACCTAAATCTAACTAACCAAATGGATTTCAAAAATGTTACAGATGTCAAAAGAAGCAAATCTACATGTAGAAATCAGGCAATTAGAAAAGACTGAATACAATTTAGTTGAAACAATAACACAGAAAAAACAACATATGTTGGAACCATGGAAACCCTATTCATTATTATCAGTGCAGTAGGTAAGAGGGTCACGCATCATGTACTAGAACACATACACG
>JAMKCH010008308.1:0-30789 GCA_023653785.1 Ophioderma brevispina
TGAGTATACCGATATTTTGAGTCACAATTGATAACACACTGCATCATTTTTAAGTGATATTCTTTTTGCAGCTGCTGATAGCCATGGATAGACTTTTTCGTCTTTTCTTTTAAGATTTTACATATCTCATTATTACCCCCAATTCAGTTAATAGGTACAGTCTAATATACCCAAAAAAACACAAATGGCAGTTTGGGATGTGTGCATAACCAATAATAGATATTATTTTAGGTTTAGTTCACACCTCTTTGCATGTAATTGATATACAAATTAGGATTGGCCCAGTATCGATCGCACATACGGCTCTTAGCATTCCTTCTACCTTTGATATTTCCTAGAAGTGAGCTTAGCGCACTTTTGACATTTCCCGAAGTGGGCGTAGCGCACTTTCAACATTCCCGAAGTGTGAGCGTAGCGCACACTTTACATTTTACCGAAGTGCGCGAGCGTACTTTGAGGAAAACTGCGTTTGCGATAGCGCACTTTTAAGTGTACTTTGTTGCTGTATACAGGCTCACATAGCTCCAAATGCCCTCTGGACCCCTACACACGGCCTGTTCAAATTAATTATTTTGTTTAAGAAAACAAATCCACAAAACTAATTTTAGAATGAATTTATGAAACGACATAATTTTTATGGACATGTTATTATTTTTATACGAAATATGAAAAGAGTGAAAAAAAATGTAGAATCCACGTCTGAGTGGAGTAGAAAGCCTTGAGAGTGTTGGACCAGAAACATGGTTCGTATGCATGTGTTCTATACTCGTAATTGTATGTTGTTCACAACTTTAAAGGTTCAAGACGTCATTAGAAACATTCTTGAATGGATTATAAGATAAATATGGAATTCGTATTCAGTGTATTGGAAAAATGAATATCATTGGAATTCAAGGCTAAAAGGTTTGTTGTTTGAGAAGATAGGTTACGAATTTGCAGTCAAGTGTAGGCCAATTTTGTGGCATGGGATAATAAATGTTTCTATATCTTTAGATTTTCTGAATTTTCCTCAACTTAGGGGTGGCGATATAATCGGCATGGGACTATACTCGGGTCATACGGTCTAGAAGTTTGTCTGAGTCATTAATTCATAAATTCACCGTAGGTAGTGAAAGTATGATTTGATATTTCTTGCTAAATGCCAGGAATAAAATTGTCATTCATTGCATAAAACGTGGGCATTTTATGGAAACAAATAACTGCTCATGAAATAATTAGTTAGCTCAAAATATGCTCGAACGCGCATGTTCCGATATAATCAAGGAAATGTAATGCGATTTCCGAACTTGTTTTTGGCAGTGTTATTCCCAGTTAAATTTTCCATTTTATCGCGATCATTGCGAGTTTTTTGAACCGCGCGCAGTTCAGCCAAGAGTACAGCCTCCAGGACTCAGTCTGCGTAATGTCAGCTCAATTACCGCAAGGCGCGACGAGCTGGGTCCCCGTCCCTGGGGTCTAACATTTTAGAGAACAGGGGGAAATTGAGATTGCTCCATACATCTAAAAAGTATAACAAATCTATTTTAATTTTAATATTGCGGTTTTTTTTTATTTGGAAATGTGAAGAAAGATTTGAGTAAAATGTAACCATTAATATGATAGTGGGTTTGGTTGGCTTGGGCATTAAGATCTGGAATGGTTAACTTTTTTGTTCAGTGAAACACAATGTTTTCAAATCAAACCTTTACTACGTGTCTTTAATTTGAAAAATTTACCCAAACTACTGTTTTCTCATAATTTGTTACCAGTAGTATTACAACTTTTAATGAAAATAATAAATGCACAAAAAATCTTCGTTCTCACGAACTGACATGAAATCAACTCAAATTTAGGAAAAAGCATGAAGACTTGTTGGTAATGCCTATTAAGTGATAATTTGTTGTTATTCAGAATTTTTGTCAGAAAGATGCAAACCGTCCCCCAAAAAAAACGGTAGAAGTAGTCATACGATTTCAATGGAGCTAAAAAATGGTGTGATTGCAGATTCAAATACGTGTTTTATGCACGTTTTTCGCTTGTATCTGCGGCATATATGCACCATCATGCATTCTAACAAAGATGCTTGAGTGCCTCCCCCTGGGCAGGGTCGAAATATATTGATACCCACTGACAGAGTACGGCATGGGCATATATTCAAGTTTATTTTTGCAAGTCACTATCACACACAGAGTAGGCCGACAAAACGACAATCACCATGATGAGATTGTTGTTTGGCTGAAGTTTCCGTTGGCAGATATGATGCAGGGTTTTAGATATTACTCTGCCTTATGTTTTGGGCGGATTATCGCCGTGGATAATGTGGATTTTTTTTTAACAAACCAACTAAACGAGGTTTGTTTCTCAAACTTAACTTCCGATGTGGTGAAATTTCGGCTCGGTTCTGACACTCCAGTGATCCAAAATGTAGTATGATTTTATATAGCTAGACCTGTTGTCGCATAGCCGGGACCGAGCCGGGATTGTACAGAGTTTTAAAGCAGTCCCCGCCCCCATTGGCCGAGAATATACGGGGATTGTCACACCGAAGCCCGGCTAGTAGGGGCCGGGACATAGCGGGGGATGTACAAAAAATGTAAGCCCGGCTACCCGGGATTTCGTGCTACTTTAGCGGGGACAAAGACGGGGGTGTCACGACAGCAAAATGTACATTCCCGGCTAAGTCCCGCTAGTCCCGGGACCCCCAGGGCCGGGATTGACAAGTGCATTACGATGATGAGCATCGACTACTGACTGGCCCATTGTGCTGCCAACTGACCAAATAGATGTTATAAAACGAACATGCCCTAAAAAAAGGGGGGGGGCTTGGGAGCCACATTCCCAGTAAAATGTTTGTTCTTTAAAAAAAAGAAATAAGAATTGGATGGAAATTTGGATTGTTCCTGGGAAATCTAGCATTTCTTCCAGCCCTGTACTACAAAATAAACCACTGTCAAAATCAACAGGTTAAAACGATTGTGGCTCTTTATGTAAAAGTACAATTTATTAGAAACGTGAGGTATATTGTCTTTGGAGATTTGTTTTCCCCAAGGCCCCTTGGAATAAGGTACTAGCTGATAAAAGTATACAATCGGATTATTTATAATACTTTTAAAACTACTCAGAATAACATTGATTGCGTTCTTGTGTGCTTTTTCTTTTAATTCCACTAAATATTTTTTGAAAAAGTACTTCTCCATAAAATGTCACTTGATGATCTTGATGACTTCACAGATGAGTTCATGCTTTTGTTTGTTTCTGTAGAGGCCGAGTGCTCCACCTTTAGCAGATGAAGATACTCCTCCTAAGAAATCCAAACTGGTATGATACACAATTCATTGTTTGAGCACAAGATAGTTGTAAGTGCAATAGCTGCCATTAGTCAGAAATTCCAATCAAACATAATATTATGCCAAGTCTTTGGTGTGTTGCCTGAAGAAGCATTTCAAGAGCCACTGGTTCCATGAAAGATAAATTAAGTTATCTTAATACATGGCAGCACAATGATGTATTACATGGCAGCTACTGCACTCACAACCATCTTGAATTCACATAACAAATTATACATGCATCATATACCAATGATTATGTAGCCCAAATAATTAAACCCCAAAAGCCTTGTATTATTTTATTTACCTGGTCAGTTTCTCAAAAAGTGGCAAAACCAGATTAGAGGTGCCCAAAAAGTATTATATATAATGAAAATACACAATTCATTATCATAGCTTTGCATGTTGTTGTTGTATTTGGAAATCCCTATGCATATTTATGAAGGCATGTGAGTATTTGTATTGTATTTGACAAGTGAAAACAATTCAGAAACTGATGGCCACACACCTGTTTTTTAAAAGCAAGATTAACCTCCCCCCCCCAAAAAAAAAGGTCAGACCTACATTTGGTTTGGTGCTACTTTTGTTGTTTAACAGCCAAAACTCAATTACATACTTTAAAATGTGACATATTATTTATTATTTAGGCACTTGATTTTGAGGTGTACTAGTGCGATTGTGATTGTACTCGGTAGCTCTCCTTATAAGCCTTCCAGTAGTTGTCACATGATTTAGTGCATACCTCAATTTCCAATCCGGTTTAAGGTGCAGTAGTAAAAACTCATCCAGTAAGTACAGCTTACCAACTCCAGAAGAGCTATTCAGCTCATCTGGCTATTTGAAAAACAAGTCTCTGGTTTTATGAATGCCCAGTTGCGCGAAATACTTCTTCCTTTTCGGCAAACCTTAAAGGAGGATGGCCCGATTTAAGTGTATAATTTTTCATCTTGATAGAATGGCCTTCACCCCCAAAACCCCATCTTTAAAGTTCCGCGCAGATATTTCATCCCGTTTTTAAGTTAGAGCTAAAAATGTGATTTTGTAATCCCCATAGAGTACTTTGTAAAATTATTATTGATCGACCAAAATGGGGCATATTTTTGCTCATAACATCCAAATCAAACATCCTTTAGCCCTAAGATTTCACAGGATTAATAAGAAAAATAGTAGCTTCCTTCTGGTACCAAAATTTTGACCACTTCCAGTAAAATCTGGAGTCCCTGGAGCAGAGTTAGCACTAAGTTTTGAAACAAGAGGTCCAGTGGAATTGCAAATTTTGAGGGTCCAATCGCAAATTCTGGGGGTCCACATTTTTATTGTTCAAAATTGCAAGGGTCATCTTAAGTCATAGGCCTACATGTGTCATAGTTCAATCACTAACAATGCAATAGCAGTCTAATCTGCCATGAGCCGACCTCACACAGGAAGCTGAGCTTGCCGAAGTTGGATGTGTATTATTATTATTCCCTCCATGTTTGCAATCGTCTTAAAGATATTTTTCGAAAAACTTTTAATTATATATATTAGTATCAAAACTAAATTAAATACACTTCACCTCATTCAGTCATCCTATCGTGACTTGATTCAGTGCTAAAAATTATGGTCGAATGACCGCGAGTTATACCGGGTTGGCTGTGATTTTGTACAAGTAAATCTGATGCACGATTAGAACATGCGTCTGATCAACTGACCGATTATCAAATTTACTGACACAATGTTCAAAATATCTGACGTTTTTTATTTGGAGGAAAAAATATAAAAACAGTGATTCAATCAAGTCCAGAACATCAACGTATAACCCAACAATAAAGCTGCACAAAAAGTCGCACTTGGACTGAGTGAAGGCACAATACACGTCTCTCTTCAGATTGAACTTCACATAATATAAAGCTTGACAACTCACTTGATCATGCAATGAAATCGCACATCTTCCTGCTTGATTATATTTTAATTTATCGGTCACCAATCAGTAAATTGAAATAAATCTTGGCAGCAGAATTTCGAATTCTTAACGTTTTACTATTTAGCACATAAATGATAAACATGACATAGACAATTTCGGAGTCCAGATCCACTAACGTGAACCAATTGCAATTTAGACTAGCGTAAGCTGTAAGCTGCAGCTGTAAAAATGTCGGCTTAGACATTCACACATCGCTACGAAACACGGTTATCTGAATCGTCTACTGATAAACAGGAAAACACATTCGCTACTAAAAATCTAATGAGTTTTGCATTTTGGAAAGGTGCAAAGAAAGAAATTGTTAGGGAAGTTGCACGTAAAATCACAGCGTCATTTCAGTGTATTAGAAAATGTTTCCATAGGGTTTGTACAGATGTGCAGAAGACGAGTTCTCGGTTACGACCGCCATTTTCTGTGCATTCTGCGCATGAAAATGTGTTCAGACTGAGGTCATTACATTTGCCGATTGGTTAAACTGTAATTTATGTACGATGATTTTTTTTTTGATTGGCTAACGTGGTACGGCGGCAGTTTATGAATGGAGAGTTTCCCCAAGAATGTGTCATCATGTTTACGAACTTTGACTCATGCGAAATAAGAAATGAAAACAGTAACTGCAAATTTCGGGATTTATGCAATGCAAAAGTGGCAAATTCATCATGGAATGTTATCATTTGCTGAGTGAGTGTACTTGGAAAATTTCAATACTTGATTAAGTCGGGAGTGATTTTTTCGGGGATTTTTTTACACGTCCAGCTGGACCCGTTAGCTCAATCAAAATGTAATTTTATGCGTCCGAAATTGCAAAAAGAGCGTCCTGGACCCCAAAACGCAACTTAGTGCGACCCCTGCCCTGGAGTCAAGGCTATTAGTGATCGGACCATGGACCTTGAACTCAGAAAATCATCTTATTGTTTATGTTCAAATTTCTATTTTTATTTAATCAGGGTTAGTCCTACAAGAGTGGACCTTTTTCCCTTTCAAAATACTGTGAAAGTTAAATGTAAAGTGTGCTGTAACCCGTTACAGCACACTTTTAGAGTATGTTGTAAGAAAAAAGGTCCCCTCTTGTAGGACTAACCCTGGTTTAAACCTAGGTCTAAAGTTAGTCTCCCTTTCAGAATACCAGCCGCAGTGTTTAAGGGTTATAGAGGATAATTGAAATAATCGATCGATTTTCTTAATTTTTGGATATATGGTATTTTAATTGATGTAGGTGACAAATCTGAAATAAAAAATGGGGGTCACCGACTTCGTTTTTGAGCTATAGGCTGTTCAAAAAGTGTATTATATTCAAAAATTTGTACAGAGCTCTATGAGAAAACCGGAAAATGTTGCCGTTTTCCAGGCATAAAATATAAACAAATCGATCGATTTTTTATTTTTCTACTTATGTTAAGAACCTTTATAAGATCTTTTCGGCGCACTAATAAAAACTGGGTGTCACCGACTTAGTTTTCGAGAAAAACGACGAAATAGACCTAAAAATTGCAATTTTCCCTTCAAGTGCGTCCTGTTTGCATGAACAAAAGCGCAGCATAGCATGCGTATTGACGCACGGAAATAAGCGCAAACCATGCCAAGTACGCGTTCGCAAGCGATTTGGCTCTTGTTGACAGCAGGAAGCAATAAAACTTGGTGTGGATGAGGGGTTGCGGGGGAGAGTAGTGAGTGAGCGAGCGAGCGAGTAGCCGTATGAGTGCATCGCGATACATTTTTTTCCTGTTTCAATTAGGCAAAACAGAATAAGTTTAAAATTATAGGCCTATTACAAGGAAAAATAAAATAGTAAAAAAATTAAAAAAAAACAAAAAAAATTCAGGGCATGTAGGGCCCGGGGGGGTACTCGACCTAAAATTGGGTACAGGTGTGCGTCACCGGGTAAAAAAATATCGAACCATGTTTATAGTGACAAAATGTACAAAAATATGACCCATTTATAAGTTGGTTCCGAAATTTCGACCCATTTATAAGTTGTTTGAAATTTTCGACCATTTTCATAGTAGGCCTAATCTTAGCAAAATCGGCCCATGTTCATAGTAACTTTTCCGAAATCTGAAAATCAACCATTTTTATTGCTGCATTTACGAAAATCGGAAAAATCAACCAAGTTTTTCATAGTAAATTGCTAGCCAAATATTGATAAAAATGGACCCATTTATAATAGTAGCAATGACCTCAAAAAAAGTGGACCATCTTTATAGTAGCATGGTGGGGAAAAAATGAACCATGTTATAGAACATATGTACCTCCCTTTTCCACTGAGTTTTATCGGATTTAATGTGTTCCCCACCACACATTTCATAATGTTTCCTATAAAAATCGGGTTCCTGACTGAGCTAAGATCCCGAAAAAACTTCCACTCTCTCCTGGCTCCAGGCGAAAAAATGCCATGGAATTGACGGTTCTGATACAACTACATTAGAAATGAAATGCCATATGGTATAAGTGTGGGTCTCATTTCGGAAATTGTGAGATATTGGCTTTTGTATAAAGGCAAACGGCAATGGACGTTTCTAGCTGTTTCACCTTTTTTTCGGGAATCTGTCATAAAAACCACCAAATTTAGGAACGTACAAAGACATCACTCCCCGACACACCCATCTAACATGTTTGCGTCGTTATTCGTTTTAATGTCGGTACATGGCGGTTTGTCGGCAATCGGTGACCCTTACCTCTACCGACACCCACCCGCTCCACCACATTTATGAAAACGATTCGGGATGCCGGCCTGGATGTGATTAACAAAATTGGTATTATGCGATGAAACGACTGAGGCAAAAAACTACAACTAAAAAACGCAAACATTCTCGCGGTGAACCTGCATGCATCACGCGCACCTAAGAAAGATCTCCTACGCTCTGACTGCGAGTGCGTAAGTGGCAGCACAAACTGACACGCAGTACGCGGAATGCCTTTTCTCTTCAATTATCCTCTATAACCCTTAAGCTGCTGCCTTGGGTAAGTTTCTAGGTATTTAGCCTACAGGTGCACACGCAGTAGCTTAACCACTACTCACCCCATGCGGAGGAGTACCTGCGTGGGTACTCCCATGCAAATAAGCTTTGTTTGGGCTCTTTGTGATTATTTTAATAATTTTATCCATTAACATTTTGGTCACATATATGTCATAGGGTTTTTAGTGATGCTCAACTCAAATATAGATGTTACTAAGCTTGAAAATGACCAGAAAGTCGTAAACAACAATGGAATGTTTGGCGCCCTCTATGGTCCAAAGTCCTGCCTACATGGCAGCCGACAGTAGAGTACCTGTGAAGGTACTTCCGAGGAATAGCTGCAGAGGTACTCCACTACTGGTGGCTTACATAAGGTACCTGTCAGTCACCCAGCAAGCACCTGCAGAGTACACTATAGGAAGGGTACTGCTAAGTAAACATAGCTGCTATCCACCCAGGGGTTTGTGTACTTCACAAGTACTTAGTTTTAGGTACTGCATCATTAATGCATCAAGGGGTACCTTTGGAGTAGATCTAAGAGTACACTTGGAGTAGCTGAAGCTCTGGGTTACACCGCGAGTCGTGAAGTATGGACTCTTGCTGTGTTACCTTAAGTCATAATATCATAAGGCTGGTATGGTCTTGTTGTGGTTTTTCCTTGGTTTATTACTGCATTCTTGTTTTTGCAGCAGGACACATCAATCGTCACAACTACAGTCACTGTTCCAGCGTCGGGACCCATCATTGCCACTGCACAGATCGAAACAGTGCCACACGTCAACACGCGCTCTCGCAAGAAACCCATACAAAGACAGCATGGGAACATAAACGGTGCGTAAAGTATTAGTGTGTTTCACAACGTAGTCTGATAACACTGGATTAGTGCATGTATGTTTCAAGACATCTTAATAATGGAAAATGACAATTTTCATAAAATGTTTCAGGTTCAGTTGGTTTTTCACCATACATAGGCAGATCTTATGGGCCATTCTCCGTTAAAGTGTTCCGGTTTGGTCTCCAAAATGACCAAATATCAACATTAATGAATTCCTGAAAATCATTAAAAATCGTAAACTTTAATGCTTTCAGAACACAGAACAATGCATGGGTGATCTTAAAAAAATATCCGATTTTTAGTATATTGGCTAACGTTAACACTAAAGTAACGTACCTGTGTAACGTATCTTGCCGGCCTTTTTCTTAATCGCGCCGTTCTTAATAAAAGTACATGCTATACCGACTTAATCTCTATTATCTTATCAGTTATTACCATCATACTAAAGCATGGTGTGGTATTCGACTTTATGTGTCACGGTGTTTAGCAAGAGCGCTGCGGGAGGTAGGTAACGTATCTGTCGCGGTATGAACGTAACATGAGGGATTTCTTTCATTACCAGGCCTGGAAATTGTTTCTTCAAAGCCAGATTTCTATGCAAAACATGTATAATATAACATTGACATGTGCTTGATTTATCGCATATTGGAACATTCTTCTATCGTTATTTTGGGCAATTTTGTATCAATTTGAATTATGGTAACGTATCTGTCTGTGATATTGGCGACATGCTCTCAGAGAACTTTTACGAAACTTTAATAATCCAATATTATCTTGTTTTGAACTTTATAATTAGGGCATAATAGAGGCTGATAAAAATGTCATGTTACCTGTGATATGCGCTCTTGTGTAACAAGCAGGGACACATTTTAAAGAATAGATTTGGGCTGGCGCCATGGCGAAAAACAAGAATTATGCATCATCATCCTGTTTGCTTGATACTTTCTTGCCTGATTACAACTTCTAGCCCATATCATTTTGAAAGCATACCTTAAGTATAATTTAATTAATAAGTCATTTTCACAATCAGTGGTGTAACTTTTGTACCCTTGGGGGTCAAATTTAAAAGTACTTTTTATTTGTTATGTTCACTACAAATGTACTCACACAATGATCAAATTTTGAATGTCTTACTGTTTTGGAGCTTCATCTATTTGCAAAATAATGTGTACTTTGGAAATTTGTGGCTATTTGGTAATTTGAGCAAAACTCATTTTTTTTGTGAAAAATCATTTTTTTCCAAAATTTAACATAATTTTCATAGCAAAATAGATACTATTCATTCCAAAAGTAGATAGGGGTTTAGTTCAAAATTTTACCAACTGTTCTTTTTTGCCAAGTCCCTTGGTTGAAAAATTCATAATATTTGGAAGGAAATCAAATTTGATGGAAAATGTCATAATCAACTCACATTTTTAATTTTTAATATGTTTTTCATGAGCCATCCCCATCATGCTCCCTGTACTAAATCTCTGTTCATTTGATGGTTACTTCCGACACAAATTGCAGAACAATCTGTAAAATTCTTCCACAAAGTGAATTTTACATTTGCAGTCGTTTCGGAAGTGACAGTTAACATTGTAACGTTTCGAGTGGACAAGATGTTACCATGGCTTTGGTTGATAATAATTGAGAAACTTACTCTAATTTTGCATTGCAACAACACATTCATTTCATTTCTAATTATAGGAGATACAAATAGACTTCGCAAGGTGGCACACAAACAAAATTCTAAGGTGGAAACATCCTGTATAATTACGTACTATCTATGTTGGCAGGGAAAACCACATTTGTTGTCAAAACTTACAATCCACGGAACTCCCTTGTCAAAGGTCTTCACCTTCAATGTTACTTTCCCTGAAAACAAATACACTTTTTAAGAAAATTTTTCAAGTTATAAAATTCTTAGAACTTGCAATACACATTCGTTTCGGAGGTGACAAAGATTGAACAAATTGTTTTCATTACCTTTGTTGATTAATCACACAGAAGCTGATTATAATTTTGCATTTAAACCAGCATTTCACAATTTCATTCTAGTTACAAGAGGAAGAATTTCTTTAGGTTGATCAAGAAAAGCTTCCGGACAATTGTATTACACAGAGGTTCAAGGCCAACAGTGTATGGAACAACTGGAATTGATATAAAAATAAAGAAAACTCACTTGGTTTGCTCACTTCTCTAATTGTTTAAACTAAAACATAACATTGGCATAAAAAAAAAAAAAAACATCTGTGTGGATGCTATTTACATGGCCATGATTTGTGAAAAAAATATCATTTTGGAGGGCCATGATTTGTGAAAAACTATCATTTTGGAGGCAACTTTTTGGTTACACAAATGAGAAGGTTTATTATTCTCATACGCATAACCATTAGAACTTAGAATTTGTCCTATTTTACAGTGTCTTTTTTCCATTTCAATCTCATTTTTCATTAATGTTTTCAATTTTGATTTCCAGTTTAGTTGGAGTCTTTATTTAAAATAATGGCATGATTACCATTTCATAGCAAGTTTTGTTCTTAAAAAGATGTGTTGTGTTGCTTACAGACGTTAAAAAAAACTGCTGCTGCAGGGTCATTCCATGGCAAAAAAGGGAGTTCACCATCTTTGAGTTTGCTTTTCATTTTGCCCATGTGTCTGCTTTTTGATTTCCAAGGTCACAAGCACCAAAAAAATTCATGTTCTATTCTTACAGCAGCCTGTCGAAGTTTATGACTGAGCAAACTCAGTCATTTGGGTTGACATCAAAACAATTAATGCCATCCAATTCTTGAGACATCTGAAATTCTAACATTCAAGCGCCGTACCGGCTTCATTTGTTGATACGTGGCCACTCCATTGATCAAGTGATTGATTGTTACCTGTAACTAAAGCTTCAATGGTGATCCCCTTTTAATTTTCTAGAGATCACTGCATGAATTATTTCTGTAAGTTTTAAATGTCTGCATGCTTGTATGACCGGAGGAAAATATGATGCCTCTCAAAGGTGGGGAACCCTTAAAGTTATAACTAAATACCCCTCCCAATTTTCTTTTTTATTTTGTGTTGATTGTACTTTGAGTAGCTTTCTAATTACTTTGCATCTGATAAAAGTACACTTAAGTTATTGAAATTATCTGGCATGGTTGCATTTTTCCTCGTCATATTAAAAACGGCTAGGTCAGTACTACATGCCTACAGTAGTAAAAAGAATCATGCCCTCAGCATAATCATATAAGCTAGATCTTTGAACTTCAATGGCATAGTGATACTAAACAGACCTATCACTGTAATTTGTTGAAAAAAGAGTTATGAACATATGATAGGGATATGTAAACATCGTACTGTGTAAATAAAATTGATTGGAAAACATGTGGTGGAGCATAATAACATGTAAAGTCTTTTAGTGTACTCAAAGTATACTTCATATGATGAAAAGGAAAATCAAGTCCTCCTTCAAGAGCTGCATGGTGGGACCTAGCAGTTCAGGTTATTTTTTATAGTTACTCTTTTTTTCAGGCCACCTTAATTAACAGGGAACACTACTTTAATGGAGGCATAAAAGTTTAGATTTCTTTGCCTGTATGATGAGCACAAAACATGCAATTAATACATTTGAGCATTAGAGACCCTTCAGCCGCATGGATCAATAGCTGTGGGTCCCAAAAATGGAAATACCGTACATAGTATTTACTGATGAGGGGCATTTTACAAATCAAAATTGTGGTATTGCTCAATTTGCCACTAGGCTGGTAATAGTAGACCTGTGCAGTACAAGGCATTTCCTTGCGAGACAATGCACTTAAAATAGTAAAGTTTTTCATTTGTGTCACTGAATATAAAATCCAACACTTTAAATATGAAGAAGCAACAAAACAAATTACAACATACTTAGATCATCACTTACATTACTTTACGTACAATATTAATCATGCAAGAAAAACTAGAGGTCTCTGGAATATGCTATGCAATTATGATCCGTCTGTCAAGTTTGGTAATTTTGTGACTTTTTAAACAGTGTCACCATTTTTTTTTTGCTGATCATACATGTAGGCACAGCAGTAATTTCATAAAAGTAGACTTCTCAAGAGTCAAATGGGAGTCAATCTCAAAAGTAAGGGTCACAAACATTAAAGCAACATATATCACAAACTTAAGGACTAGGGCTCATTTACGAGTGACATTTCTATAATGGGGGAGTGAAATTACTGCAAAGGCAAGTATTAAGATCTGCAGTAGCAGTGGTCCCTGCAGTGTGCCAGAAAATGGGAAATTTAATATTTCACAGTGCAAGGAGAATTAAATTTTAAAGAAAACTGTCAAGGTTATTCCCGTTTCTCAGTTACACCATGGCGTAAATAGCCCTGTGCTGATTAGTTGCTTTAAGATTTACATTTGTTTAAAATGTACTTTGTTTTATTGCAAATGCAAATGACTGAATTGCTCAGAGTTAGTGATAACTTTGATGAACCATTCTTAGAACGAATGGAATACATGGATTCTGTTGGTGATCTCAGCTTAGAATTAATCCCCAAGCAAGAATAGCCAAACTCAAGACGTAGGTGACACTCTTTGTTTGGCCTGAATGACCCTTCAGAGTAGTGCTAATTAGGTATAACAAAATATGTGTTGTGTTAAACTTTACTTTGAATAATTAATGGCAACACAAGCTAAGGCCTTGCAATAATGTTGGTATATACCGGCATTTAACAAAACCATGTCAATCCCCCCCCCCCCCCCCCCCCCCCCCCCCCCACGACCTCCGAAAACAACCATGATTAGAAGGGGTTATTTCTCAAAACATGCACAACTGTTGTTTTGGTCAACGTACTACCTATTTAGTTCTTGAAGAGATTTAAGGAATCATAATTTAGTTAAAAAAAAAAAAAAAAAAAAAAAAAATTATCTATTTTGGTTTGTTTGTAACTTTGCAACTATTTAATTATTGTGATGTAAAAGTATATACATTTCTAGAAGAAATGGGACAGATGAACCCGATGATGGATCAGATTAATGTAAAAACTTCTGTATTTGTAGAACATACTAAAAAAACACACGAGTTTTGCCCCAAATTTTCAGACAGCATAACAAAAACAATTGAATTCATGATTTCTTATGTTATTTTTAGAAACAAGCCCAATTTGGCTAGGGACGGTTTTTCATTTTTAAAAAAGAGCTTACTTTGCGAAAATATAATGAAAAATGGTCAAAAAAGTGTGATTGTTTTTACTTTTCTTTTCCAAAATTTGGTATAATTGGCAGAAATATCTTTAGTTAGAATCGAAAAATGAAAAATTGAGAAAAACCGTCCCTAGAGAAACAGTCGACCTTGCTATCGTAGGAACGTTAAACCTCACCTTTTACTTTACACTTCGGTATTTTTTGGAGTTATCTTGTCTGAAAAAACTTTGCCAAATCTTGCGAAATTGAACATTGCGAAAATCCCGTGTTTTAGTAAAAAAGTGACTTTTCACGACATTTCAAGCTGTCCTCTTTCTCAATAACTTTATCTTTGAACTTCACATTGAGTATTTGGTGCAAGTGAGGAAAATACAATCTTTGGCACTATTGAATCCAACATATTTTGTCCCCTAACCGAAATTAAGAAGAAATTGAAATTTCATCTGGTCTAAATTAGGCGCTTTGTTTACATTTTCAACTATTATTTTTCGTTTTTCCAATATGCGTTCGCGCAAAAGTAACATTAACCAACGCGCACGCTTCATTACGCAAAAATTCTTCGCGCGACGCGATGGTGCCCCTTGCGCCTGACGGCGTGAAATGTTCTTAAATTCCCGCCGTTAGGACCCAAGCAGTTTTGTGACTTTAAATGGTCCCAAATAGCTGTTTAAATCGGCCACAAATACGTCCGGATGTCTGCAGGGATAACCTGTGTTGGTAACTATAGAAACACAGTTGATGTTTAAAATGGTGCAAAAAATCAGAAAATTCGTGTAAAAAACTACAGCACCAGGTTGACCTGCCTAAACAACAAACAAATTCAGCCACTTACTGTCACAAAAGACATGTTATGTGTTAGCCTGTTATTTTCAAATGGCACACAAGTAACAAATAAACTGATACACTGGTAATTAGTCAAATGTATCCAATCTGTATGTTATTAAATCATTTTTATCATTTGAATCTGTTCTTCCAGGTAAAACAATTACCAGTCAAACACAGTAAAGGGCACTCCAAGCTCAAAAATGAGAATTGCGTTGTTAACAAAATATGTCATCTCCGAGACAAAACAATTTCAGTCTCAGGGAAATTTTAAAGTTGACTGTGCGCACCTTGGTGTGTAATCCTATCATGATGAGCCTCACTACTAATCACTACATCAGAGATATCAGCAGCAAGAGATTTCTATGAAGCACGTATAAGCTGAGAGATTAACTAAACTGTTTTGGAAGTGACAAATGTGTTTCGGAGGGGACAGGGGCTAACGGAAGGTATGCAGTGTTGGTATAATTTGAAATATTTGGTGTAATTTTTCACTTTTTATTAAGTAAGATGTTAAGGCATGTTTTTCCAACATTTAAAGAAGTTCAAAACATTCCATTGTATCTCTTAAAAATAAACACCTATCAGTTTCTTGTTTGCGGAAGTGACGAAAATGTTAACGGAAAAGTTAACATTGACTTGAATTGCGCACAAAATCTTCTCAAATCTTCTTAAAGAGGCGAAGGATCAAAATCCTTTTGCAACTAAATGCAAGCCATACTTGGTAGTTGTTGGCAATACACCAAAAACAAGAGATTTCTATTAATAAGAAGGAGTAACGTTTTGTTGTGAATAGGCATCATTTGTTAACGGAAAAAAATGTCCCAAAAACCCCTCCGAACGCTGAATTGCAAAACGACCTGCTCCGGAAATTAAAGAAGCCCAGAAATGTGGAAACCAAATATCATTATAGGTTGGACACTTGTCTATAACTAATATAAAACAAAAACTGGGAATTCAATGCCGGGGAAAAGTAACAGAAGCTTTGAGAAAAAATAGATGTAATTTGGGGTACAACCAAAATTTGCCATTTTTGACCACAAATAAATGGCCACCAAATCCAAAAGAAAAAACTAAGGAGTTTGTTAGCTAGCTTGCGCTAGCCCCTATATAGGAAGTTACCAGCAAAGATCTTGAAATTCTTCATTGAATTAGTAATACATATCATGAAGGTCAAAACTGAAAGTTACACCACTGATTGTGGTAAAATGGCCATAAGCATTCATTCTAACAAGCAAAACAGGCTTTAAACTGTATGAATGTGAGCGACACGAAAAAAAGAAAAATCGTTTTTTTGAACACTTTTAATTCGGAGAATGGGGCCCTTATATTTTACAAGAAGCCAATGGAGAGAATGGAATTGGTAGTCAAGGAGAGGCAAGGCTAGAGAAGAAATTGACCGTCCTGATACTGTGCGAGTAGAATTCATATCGATTGTTGCAATATTGGCTAACAAGAAAAAATTGGGGGGGTCACCCCATGCACATCAATTTAGAAATGGGGGATCCTCAGGCAAAACAAGATTAGGAAACCTTGGTATAAGCAACTTTGAGATAACCATTTTTTAAGTCCCGGAAATGAATGGAAGAAACCCTACTTCAAATCTTTGTGGGACAATCCATTGCAATAAACGGGCCAGAAAAAGAATACACACCAGGACATCATTGGTGAAGACTAATTGATTTTCAGTCAGTGTCATGAATAGATTCACAACAGCACCTGGAATTTTCTATTACTCACTGAAAATCAATAGTTTCACTAAGTGTCCATCACCCAACCCAAATATTGAATGCTTTCCTGCCCCTCCTTGTAGATTTTGACACAAACCACATCAATTCCATTTGCATTTCCGGGGACCTTTAAGGACTGGGTGACATCTGAAAATCTAACACTGACTTAATTGTTATCGAAACCAGGTCCAGATGAAGATGACGATTCGTTCTGGGGCAACCCAGAAAACCAGTCTCTGAAGGCCGCCCTCAATACAAGGACACCGTCTACTCCAGTCAGGCAGCAGTCATCACAGCTGCAGCGAAAACATGAGTTCCAGACCAAGACAGTGATCAGACCAGAATCGTGTGGACCGGTATGTTGAGAGATTTGATTTGGGCCGACAAATCTTGCAATAAACCCTTTCCCAATAGACGATTTGTGCAATCCCCATAATACATCTCGTATTGTGCCCATTTCCATCCGGGAACTTGTACCAGAGTTCATGTTTACAAAAAATTATGTTCGTTCGTGTTGCCGGACAGTGCCTAAAACTACAATACAAAGTACCTTTTCACATGAAGTTAATCTTACAGAAATGTAGACGAATATCATAGGGATAAAAAACAAGCAAGGCACTGATGTTTTACATTTACGATAAAAGGTGGCATTTCGATCGTAACCGTGCCCTAATTGTCACCTGCCGGACGAATGCAGTTCAACTGTGCAATGTCAAAGATAGGTTAACTTTTCTAGTATTGATATTACGCTCTTAACTGTATGTTTTTAGCTGACTAGAGGCTGGTACAAGTTTCCGGATGGAAATGGGCACAATACGAGGTGCATTATGGGGATCGTGTAAATGGTCTATTCCAGAAAAGTTACAACTGTACATGCTGCTGGCATAACTGATGAGTCACGTCCATTGACAGTTGGGTGACTTAGCTGCGCTGCAACAGGATATCTCGATTTCATATGTTAACCATTGACCGTTCTAACGAAAATTGAGCCTTTTTACTAGTGTATGCAATTGACGTTTGTAACAAAGAATATGGGAAACACAAGTAAAAAATCATTTAAAATACAAAGTTCACTCCATTTAAATTGAAATACACTCGCAATGGTTACATTTTTGTAGGTATATTTTTCCGAGCACATGATCGGTGTAAGGGTAAAAGAGGGATTGAATATGACCATAAGTCAATGACCTATAACTATTTGAATCAGAAGCAATGATCGTAGCTGTGATGAACTAGGTATTTTGTTAATCCTTTTGATGAGACAATTTAGTGCGGTTTAACATGGTTGTGGAATTTTGCCGCAGTATGGCCATGGACTTTGACCTGTGTATCAAGGCCAGTGTGGAACACTTGACAGTCCATTTTTTAGAGAAGACAAGGTAACCCATCATTCCTGACTTAGTCATGTGACCTGGGTATATACCTAATGCAAAACAAAATGGAAAAAACAATTACAATTACAAAATGCTTACTTTCACACACAACTCTATTTCTATCTAGTCATTAGAAGTACATTGTTGACAGATAGTTAGTGGCTAGGACTTGGAATTTTTATTTTTTTGTTAAACAAGTTTTAAATCCAGTTTGTCCCGCAAAAGGGGTGGCCAGATTCACCTCACTCTCAGCAACACTGCTGTAAAATGATTGAAAGCTTTAAATATTAAAAACTTAAAAATATTTAATTTTAAAGATTTAAATTACAGACTAAGATTTGGGAAATAACCACATGACTGGTTTTGGGACAACCCTGTGTGTAGGTGTCAGTGATTGGATTTCACATTGAAAGACCACCTGGACAAAGCTACAAAATTCCAGCCAACCATTGGGAATAGAACAAAAAATTGACTAAGTACAATCAGGTTTTTTTATCCCCTTGGGCCTAAAGGGGATGGTGATTTGCGATAGCAGATCCTTCTGTCTGTGTGGTGTTCCATATTTTATTTTGTTGTGGTTAGTTGACGTTTTTTTTGTCAGCTCCTAGACCCACCTTGGGCCCAATTGGCAGCCAAACTGGAGCATAAGAACCACTGGCCTAAGATTCAAATATGTGTGGTGTAGTGTCCTCATTTGTGCATATTAACCCTAACGCTGGCCGCTGATGCAATGAGACGAAACCTAAAACTGACCGGTCGGAAAATGTTTCTTCCTCGTTGCACTCGGCCGTCAACAACTATTTTTGGTCGCGCAAATGACTCTCAATTGGCCCTCATTGCATCTGGCCGTCTTTACGGAAATGAAGCGATTTCCTCGTTGGCATTTGGGGGCCGTCTTAACGAAATGACGCGATGTTCCTCGTGCATTTGGGCCGTCTTTACGGAAAATGACGCGATGTTCCTGTTGGCTTTGGGCCTTCAGTATGCGGGAAATGATGTGATGCTTTTCACACTGCATTTTCGGAGTTTGCCCGCAAAGGCGCATCTTTTCATCAGGCGGGTGACACCTTGTACAAATGCCCATAGACAATTTCGATTTCGATGGTGATACGCCACCATTTTCGATAAGCTATTTTTTTATTATGCATAAACGTATTTCATGCCGTAACCGGAGCCTGACATGTAGCATCATAGCGCCACGCACGACTATGATGTAGCGTAATTGCGCCACTCACGACTGGCGAACTATAACTACGAAATTTCATGCAGATCAGTGTTCAGTACGCATCCAGATTTAATTTATTTATTTACCCTTTTTTATTTCCTATTCGCACGCGATGTTCTTCGTTGCTCTGGTACGTCTTTCCGGAAAATGCTCTATTTTTTCGTTGCAGTTGGGCCGTCTTCCGGGAAAAATGATGCGATGTTTTTCGTTGCATCTGGGCCGTCTTACCGGTAAATGACGCGGATTGCCTCGTTGCATTTGGGCCGTCTTTACGGAAAATGACCGCGATTTTCCCGTTGCCTTTGGGGCCGTCTTTAACGGAAAATGGGTGGGATGTTCCTCGTTGCATTTGGGCCGTCTTGCGGGAAATGATGTGATGCTTTTCACTGCATTTCGGACGTGTTGCCCGCAGAAGGCGCAGTGCTTTTCATCAGGCGGGTGACACTGTGGTACAAATGCCCTCGACAATTTCGATTTCCGATGGTGATAGCGCACCATTTTTCAGATAAGCTATTTGTTTATTATGCAATAAACGTATTCCTGGACGTAAACCAGAGCATGACGTAGCATAATGCGCCACGCACGACTATGATGTATCGTAATGGCGCCACTCACGACTGGCGAACTATAAGCTACAATTTCATGCAGATCATGTGCAGTACGCATCCATTATTTATTTATTATATTTTCCCTTTTTTTAATTGCATTTGCCACAACGCGATTTTTCGTTCGTTTCATCTGGGAACGGTCTTTTCCGGATGACCGCGATGTTTTTCGTTGCAGTGGGCCGTCTTCCGGGAAAATGATCGATGTTTTTCGTTGCATCTGGCCGTTATTGACTTTAACCGACTTTTCCTGTGCTTGGAAAAACGGCCAAGAGTATAAGACAATGAAACACACAAACTTATGGCTCTCCGTTTCTCCTTGGGCGTTCACAATAAAATAGATTGCCCCTCGTTGCATTTGGGCCGTCGGCCGTCAAAACGACCCGGTCCGGGTTCGGGTTAATCAGCCACTTTGCACACTACTTCGTTATGCACCCCCACCAGAGAGATCCTGTCAATTATTTTTTTTTATTTTCTAACAGGTTTTGTTAATTAATTTGGATTCAGTGTCATTGTTAGTATTACAACATATTCACCCCCCATCAACGTATCTTAGAATACTTAAGTGTGATAAAATGAATAAGTTTGGTCCGATTATGAGCAGAATTACATTTTAGATCTTGATAACCTGATTGTGCTTTTTCCCTAAAATATATTAAATAAAAAATATGTAGCCTTAACCACCACCACCACATGTATGAAGTGTACATTGGTGGTCTGTAGTTGTACCATATGTCAAGCTGGGTAGTCACAGCTGTTTGAAAGTCTCATTTATTATAACAAAATGAGAATAAAACAAAAAATATCAATGGTGACACACTTTTGTCAACTAATTTGGAGTATTTATGCCACTAACTACATTCTCTGTAATTTTGATGAAATTTCATTGTAATTTTGATGAAATTTCATTGCAGGCAAATATGATTTTTCATAAAAATCTAGCTTTACACGTCTTTCTATGGGAAATAGGCATATAGAGGGCGCTATAACATACAAATTAGGACCTTTATAGGCCTATATGGCAAGATTCCCGCAATGGATTTTGATGATTTTTGCGGAGGTAATAGCTCTTGCATGTCCCTACTTATATCAGTTGTCAAAATTGTGTCGCCATTGCTTAAAATTGCTCTAAAAATAAGAGACGATTTGCATGGACTCAAACAGCTGTGTAGTGTGTGATGGGTATGGATCTGACTTTTCAGAGCACATTATTAACCCTAGCGTTTTTTCATTCTACTTTCACAGTGCGGCAAGAAAGTCAAGTTTGGCAAATATGCTCTGAAGTGTAGAAGTAAGTAGCCTCTGCTTCATGTTTTTACTTTTGTTGGAAGAATTGCAAAATCCAGCTTTCGAAAAAGTATACAAATATTGAATGCCTATGGGTGCAATAGTAAAACATCACAAGGACTAATTTGGGATTTAACATTTCATGAGCCTCCGGCCTTGTTCTTCCATTTAAAGACACTATCAGTGATTTGCTAAATCAGCAATCAAAAAAATCATCAAAAATCAGATTTGAGCATGTATGTAATAAGTACAGGTATCCTAACATACCCGGCAAATGATAAGACCAGAAACAACCTAATAAGGACAGAATCGGAGATTTTAGTCATTACTGTCCGAACGGACACTTACTACAACACGTAATTGAATGGAGAATTGTATCTTGGAACACTGCCGTTTTCTTCCTTTTCTGTCAATTCTACAGCTGGAAAAGGTAACTAATGAGGATTCCACAGACTTATCCTTCACTTTGAAGCTATTCCCTGCAAATTCAATATTTTTCAAATCACTGATAGTGTCTTTGGTTTCAATTCGTCATAAAGAGAGTAGCAGTTCCCAAAACCATACCTTTGTTCTCATTCTTAATCTTAAACAACTTTAAGGTAATATTTAACCCAATTTTGCGAGCCTTAATGGCTAGAATACAACAAGAAAGGACTGCCACTACCCAGTGAGAAAAACCTGTTGAATGCAATGAATACACGCACCAAAACGCAACGTTGGCAGGCTCGTTCAAATTTAGCAAAACGCGGTGTGACGCAAGCGCTTCATTTTCACAGCTGCTCAAGAATAATTCACAATGACCTGAATTTCTTGTACTATTAAAAAAAACAATGGCATCCTTATTCTGTAGATAATATTTTGCTTAGTGGTCATTTCAAATATTAAATAAATCCTTATTTTGAAATTATAAGTTTGCGTAATATTCATCATCGCATGGCAGTGGAGATCTATTATTTCAAGAATGATCAAGAGGTTTGGACTAATATATTTTGAGCAACAAATAAGCTCTTGAACCCTTGCCAGGTACATTTCACTGTGTAATCATGCTTCCCACCCCATTCCAGATTGCCGTGCCGTGTGTCACCCAGACTGCAAAGACGGTGTGCCCATCCCGTGTGTGCCTGTGGCGGGAACACCAAACAAGCAGCTCCCCAACAGGCTGGAGGAGTTTGTCCCCAGCACCTCCCCACAGGTGCCCAGTCTGGTGGTGCAGTGTGTTGAAGAGATAGAGGCCAGGGGGATGAAGGAGGAGGGACTGTACAGACTGTCTGGGTCAGACAAGCAGGTCAAGGAACTGAAGGAGAGGATGGTGATGGGAAAAGATGCTAAACTGGTAAGATGTTAAGATTTAATGAATAAAAAAGCCAATTTTGTCTCAAGTACGTAGCCAAAATTCCAAAAAATGCATTTCTTCTATTTGTTAAATATTTGTAGCAACATGTGGCTGTTTTTGGCATGAGACAAAAGCAATGCCATAGTAATGACATACAGAATACAATGAAGAAACAAAATTTGGCTCTTCCATTAACCAGTCAATTTTAATGAAAAATGAGTTTTGCCCAGAAGAGTGTACAAAGTGAGTTAGATTCCCCATAATATTGAGAAGGTGTTATAAATGTGAAATCCTAGATAGATCTTAAAGAGACATGAGGACATTTCCAGAAAAAAGTGGCCTCAATTTTCTTCGAACCCGGTTTTTTTTTTTTTGTATTGTATATTTGGAATGCTTAACCAGTGTATTAAATCGCACCTGAAGTGAACAAGCCTAATACGCCATGTTTAAGATGATAATTTAGTCTTTTGTCATGCACGACAGAAAATCAAAGCACGGTTTTCTATAGGGACGGTGTACAATAGCGAGCAAGTTTGTCCAATACACCTTTAAAAAATTATCGGTAGGTGGTCTACAACTGATCAAGTGCATCAAGAAATTTGTGTTCTCAAAAAATTCTCCTGTCACTTTAACTCTTCTACCATATCGAACATAGATCATCTGATGAAGAACAAATTTAGTAATGAAATTTAGTACTCACCAATGGGTAATTTTTACATCAGAATAAGTTGCAATATATATTTGGCAATTTGAGTCATTTATGATATTTTCTCACTCTC
The DNA here is from genome assembly GCA_023653785.1 of Ophioderma brevispina. Lineage (NCBI taxonomy): Eukaryota > Metazoa > Echinodermata > Ophiuroidea > Amphilepidida > Ophiodermatidae > Ophioderma > Ophioderma brevispina. The sequence continues at coordinate 23,378 of JAMKCH010008308.1, forward strand.
GTCTGTTTCAGGACAAAATCATTGATATCCACGTGGTCTGCGGTGCCTTGAAGGATTTCTTCCGGAATATAGAGGAGCCCATCATCACCTTCCAACTACACGAAAATTTCATGAATGCTGCTCGTATGTATCCCCACGTTTGTTGTGTTGGTTAAAGGTTCTGCTCTGGAGTCAAAATTCTATATGCCTACAGTGGGATTAAAAATGACTTGGACGGGAGATACGCACACCTGATGTAAGCACAACAATCTGCGTGGAGGTTCGGTGCATACTTTGACTAATTAGACATCGCTAAACGAGGTGCGACGTTCCTTCTGCCGCACACAGTCTAAGCGTGCTTGTGCTCGTTCCTGTCCAACAAATTATTAATCGGACTGTAGTTTTGATTTGCACAAAATATTCTTTCTCAATGGGTGGGGTTTACAGTCACGCCACAGTACAGTTTTTCCTGTCTTTAGCATGTGTGAACACGGTGACGGTAGTGAGGTTCCCTTTGGTTAGCCCGACACTACTGTGACGTTTGTAAATTCAGATTCTTTTTCTCGTTATCCAGCATGGGCGCATAGTGCAATTGCCGATGTTCTGTGACAACCACTGTAGTGTATATCGTTAAGCAGTACACACACACACACACACCTTGTATGGGTTGATTCATTTTTTTTTTGTAAATCAGTATAATATACAAATAATATACTGCCCTGAGAGGCTCTGGTTAAAACTATGGGCCCGAGGTGACATCAATAGTACTATTTTGCTGAAAATAGTACTATTGATGTCACCAAAGGCCCATAGTTTTGATCCAGAGCCTCGAATTTAGGCAGTATATATTTGTTTTATATACTTTATTAATATATTCACTGTTTATTGATTGGTTGAAAGAAATTTAATAAAATTAGAAGATTAAACTGCCCATCCATAGCCTAGGCCTAGGCTAGGCCTACACGTCTTCACCTTGTCCTTGAGGCTATTTCTGCGTCCATAATTTTGATGTAGGCCTACACTTCTAGTTTAATCTTCAATTTTTTTTAAAAAGTCAAATTCCCTGAAATTCCAAACAGTTCCAAAAACTGCTAATGCCAACAGTCATGACTCAAAGTGAGTCAAATTCCAACTAAACCTGACCTGCATGCCTGAATATCGAGCTGGTACTCATGTACTGGCAGTGTCATTACGTCAGAACTGAACATCGCCGGCAAGCTTTACTCACACTACCTCATTGAATATCGCAAGGGCGAGGCTATACATGATCTGCTTATTTGTATTGTCGCTTGAAGCATTGTTGATCGTCGTCGTCATCATACAGCTTAAAAACGCGGCATTTTACTCTGGAAATCACCCGGGAAATCACTTGTTCATCTTGTTATGATTTCGTTGAGTTGACCTTGGATGTCGATATGTCGTCTGCCAAAGGCCAGGGAGAAATACATAGGGTTGACATCCTACATATTACGATCGCATTAAATCGTTTCTGGGTGTCTGCCATATGGTGAATGCGGGTAGAAAATAGTCTCTGTAGCATCTACATATCAAATTTCATCACTATTCATGATCTATGAACTGCGCCGTTTGTTACGAGGGAAAAGAATATATACGGCTTAAAGGTACTATTTACGGACGTGAATAGTATTTTTCGACCCATGCTCAATGATATAGTATATCTATTTTTAACATGTGACACACTTTCAACCAATCAATAAACAAGAATATATTAATGAAGTATATAATAGGAAATATGATTTTGGTTAGTTTAAACAATCAAAACAAGGATAAGATTTTGTGTTTTACCAATCCAATATCCTGTTATATTGGTTGACCTGCCCAGTATTTTAATTGTAGTGGATACTGGCTGTGCCTCCATCCACTTCAAAATATCCAATATGAAACAATGATGGACAGGCAAAATAACACATTTTACTTTTTAATCTATAGCTGGTAAACAACTTAATTTCTTTGAGCAATATATTTTTGTGAATTGAGCAAGTAAAGTCTTGATTAGAGACCTAAAGAGGTCCATGTTTAAGAAACTACTTTAGTAATCAAGCTGACAGAGTGAGAAAAAAACTAATCTTTCTGTTGAGATGGCTGAGAAATTAAAAATTCATTATCTCAACTGAGAATCGAACCTGGGCCCTCCCGCTTACATGTCAGATGCTCTATTACATATCAATAGCTTAGATAGTTAGAGCACCTGACATGCAAGTGGTACGCCAGGGTTCGATTCTCAGACAAGATAATTAATTTTTCCTCTTGAGGGAAAGATTGGTAATTGCACAAAAAGAAGTTCATATTTCTTGCGCAGGTTCACATTTCACTTGCTTCTTGGAAACATCTTTATATTGTCCTCTCACTCCAACCCCCACATATGTATTACAGGGATATCAGATGTGGACGATAGTATAGCAGCCATATACCAGGCGATAAGTGAATTGCCCAACGCTAACAGAGACACATTAGCTTACATCGTCCTGCATTTACAGAGGTGGGTAGCTTAGAACCATGTTCAAAATTGCACCAATTGTAAAGTTGATGGCTCTAACTTGTATACTTGTACACACAGGCGGTGGCGGCCAAGCCTCATTCATAATAGCAACTCACCAAAAATGTCAAAAGAAATTACAGCAATACGGAATGCAAACCACAAACCAATTTGGGTGTTTTGATGTGGGTCAGTCATGGGTGTTCCCATGACCCACATATGACCTCGTCCTCATTCGTTATTCATACAAAAAAATTCAGAAATAACCCTTCCAGTGGAGTTGATTCTTCAACTCCAACGGTTTTGGAGTAAGAAAATATTCCTTGACAACATATAAAAAATTCAGAATTTTTCGTCAAGATTTCGCTTTTACCTGTTAATCCAATGGCGACGTCTGAAATTGGGATTTCTTGGCCGCCCTCCCCTGTGTACACATTAGCCTACATCATCCTGCATTTACAGTGGTGGGTAGCTTCTTACACAACCTTAGTCAATATTACACCAATTGTAAAGTTGATGGCTCTAACTTGTATACATGTACACATTAGCCTACATCGTCCTGCATTTACAGAGGTTGGTAGCTTCTCACACAACCGTAGTCAATATTTCACCAATTATTGTTGAGTGTGATGGATCTAACTTTTATGTAAGGTATAAAAACTAGGGATTCCCTCCCAAACTGATGGTGATGCCATGAAGGCCTCTTAAAAATGTTTTAATGCAACTATAGAATTTAATAGCAAATGTGCTCCACTCAAATGCATCGATTTTCAGGAAATGGTTTGGTAACCCTGGTTCATAAGAATGTCACTAATTTGCAATGGCATTTGGTTGAGTTTCTGAACAAGATCAATCAGGGACTGAAGAAATCTTCACTACTTTCGCTGCGTCCTCGCCCAATATTTTTGCAAACTCATAGCTCGACCAAAAATTTGGGTTGAATCAATCCCATTTTATTACATAATTGGATTAAGGGGCAATAGGGGTTCCTTCATTGTGGATGGTAAAGGTCATGGGACCAAGGTCAAAGGTCATTCGAGGAATGTTTCAGGACTTACAGTATTTTTTTTTTTATCTTGTTTTAAAATCTTTATTCTTATGATTTGCTTCTAATAGAGTTGCCGAGAGCAAGAATGTTAAAAGGCCCAAAAAACAAACCTGGCTAAAGTATTGGGCCGACGCTTAGTGAGACATGGCCAGCTGACCCTGAAACCCATGAGAGTGAAATGACACAAAGATACAACCAATGGTAAGGAGTAGGGGTAAAAATTCTGGAAAGAATTTAGTATTGTGCACACCCTATGAATTCGGCAGGCTCAATGGAATAAAATGCATGAAATGTGTAAATACTTCTCAAGGTAGACAAGGATGAATATTATTAATATTTCCCCTTGAGATAGCCAGCGCATACGAGTTTTGGGGGGAAAAACCCATGACGTTGGCCGGATTCAAACGGCGCTCTTCCAACTGAGCTATCAATCCTGAGTTGGTAGAGAGCGATAGGTATCAAACTGACAGGTTGAAGGATGTGGTGGCAGAATAATGATTCACCCAAATTCTCTCTATGATATTTGACAATGTCACCATGATATACTTGGAGTCCACCTTGCGACTGGTGTGCCATTGTCGAGCAGTTTCTTAAAAGGACATAAATGAGCATTTATCAATCCGTGTTGAAGACACAGGTTATACTCTGTAAGAGGAAAAGTTTACTGCATCAACAGGGTTGGGGAGAAAAATGAAAATGAACCTAAGAAGGAAGACACGGAACCACACCACTAAATAAATTTGGTGCATTTGTGAAAAAAAGCTCATATTTAACAAAACCAAATAGGGGACCTCAAATATGGATTTATGACGAACTGAAATGTAATCTTTAAAGTCAGCAGCTCTGAGGGGTGCTGGCAGTATTTTTTTAATGAAAGTTTAATGTACAAATAACCTCAAAGGTTTATAGAGAATATTCGGTATATCTTAAATCCTTAAACATTCTGAAACATCTAATTGATTTGTGATTTATTATGTCTTTTGGTGCACTTCTCAGTATGTGACCCAGGTATTGTCACTTCTTATTGGTGATTTTCTATTTATTTCCCTTATAGAAATAACCAAAACATGCACTTACTGTGTTTAGTTCTTTATGTAAATTATCGAGTGCTTGTGTTCCTACCTTACACTATTACAGGTTGTGGATCGTAGGTTATCTCTTCCGACCGATTTCTGGAAGGCCTGAGTAACGTAGACACAGAGAACCAGCTGACGGGCAATGCCAATGTACTAGCCAATGGGGAGACGGGGACACCGGAAATGGGCTGCCGAACCCCAGGTTGGTTTTAAAGGTTATGCGTTCATTTAGTTGGTTAAAATCTAACCAACACTTCTTAAATGTTAACTTGTTTAAAATTTTGTGATTTTAAAAATAGAAATTATATGGAAGTGTTCGAAAATTAAGGCGCTCATCGATTCAAAATACCCACAAAATTAGACGAGGACCCCTAAATTGTTTACCTAAGGAAGGACGTGTCACCCTGAGTTTCCTGGTATCTATTTTGGTTTGGTAACTTTGCAAATATTTGATTTAGTGTATGTAAAAGTATACATTTATGAAAGAAAATGGGATGTTGCAACCGATGGTGGCATTTCAGATAATGTAAAAACTTTTCCGTATTTTGAGAAAATATAAAAAAACATGATTTTGCCCAAATTTCAGACAGAATAACAAAACAATTTGAATTTTCATGATTTCTTAGTTATTTTTAGAAACAAAGACAGAGTTGTTAGGGACCATTTTTTTTCATTTTCTTAAAAATAGAGTTACCTTTCGAAAAATAATTAAGGGAAAATGTCAAAAAGTGTGATTTTTACCTTTCTTTTCAAATTTGAGTATATATTGGAGAATCTTTAGTAGAAATCGACAAATGAAAAATTGAGAAAACCGTCCCTAGAGAGACCGATTCGCCTTATCGTAGGGGAAAGTTAAACCTTACCTTGTACTTCGGTATTTTGGCGTTATCTGTCTGAAAATTTTCCAAATTTTGACGAAAGATTAACATTGGACAAAAAAAAGTGTTTTAGTAGAAAAAGGGACTTTTCACGCCATTTCAAGCTGTCTCTTTCGCAAATAACTTTATCTTTGGAATTCGAAATTGACTATGTGGTGCAAGTGATGGAAACATCTTTATGCACTATGAATCAAACATCCTTTGTCTCTAAACTCCAGAAATCAGAAGAAATTGAAATTCTCTGGTCTAAAGTAGCGCTTGTTTACATTGTGATAATATATTTTTGTTTTTCAAGATGCGTTCGCGCAAAAGTACAGTGAACACGCGCACGCTCATTACGCAGTAAAAAGTCACCGCGCGACGCGACGCGCGCCTGGAGACTGACGCATAAAATGTGCGTACAATTCCCGACGTTAGGACCATGCGGTTTTTGTGAATTAATGGTCAAATAGTTGTTTGAAATCGGCAAAAAAAATTACCGATCGGATTGTCTGCAGGGATACCTTGTTTTTGGGAACGATAGAACACAGGTGAGGTTGTAACATGGTGCAAACAATCCGAAAGTGTGTGAAAACAAAAACTAGGGGTGCACTACCCCTTAAGGTCGGTGGACTAGTGAAGATTTATCAACTTCCAGATTTCCCACTTCTATCCTGTGACGGACTTGAAACTTGCAGGACTTCATAAATATTCAAAGTGAGGGGTTCCCATGGACCTTTGATTTTTTCTATTTTGAAAGCCTGATATTGGTCATAATATTATTCCAACATGAATTAAATATATGGCTTGGCTTGTTGAGCAGAACCCCTATTGTTAAAGTGCCAACCCTGAACAATGATTTGTAGGAACAGTGAGGTTACAGAATGATCTTTGACCTAATTTCAAGGGACATACCGTCAATTTCATTTGGTTCTCTCGTGTGTATGAAGTTAAGAACTGCAGATATTAAACTTAGTTCATCACCAATAGACAAAAGATTTGCTTTTGTTCATCCTGCATAGGGATTACAAAACAACAGCATAGAAGCGCATGCCCCATAGGTCTATGGGCAGGTGTAGTAGTGTGCATAGTCGTGGTCATTCAAGGGTGATTGATTGTTTGATTGGATTTATTGGGACAATGTCTTGGATAATCCAAGAAAGCTCTACATAAGCTTATTTCCATTGAGGTCAATTCACCTAATCTTTTGAAATGACTACATTTCACAGAGATATGACTCTCTGTACATGGGGACGACAGCTAAAGCTGCCCTCTGAAGTGTAGGGTATTATCATGGTTGCTTGCCAAGTCCAAACTGAACCTTGGGGAGGAGCTAATTACAATTTTAATCAATAGCTCTGAGAGCCTGCCCTGACACACGGGCCTGGCCAAGTGATCATTATACTACTCATTTAATCCTATGAGAGAATCACAATATATGCAGGGATTATTAACAAAAAGGATTAAAAATTGTCTTTGCTTGATCTGGATTACCTAAAACGTAGGGATCTTTCTTTGATCAAACTTATGGTAATCACTGGAATGGTTGCCTGGCGTGACATAACTTGAACAATCATTTTTTTTAATAATTAAAATAATGTCTCTTACCTTAAAAAAAAAATGCACCAAAAATTAATCATTCTCTTAAGGGCGTGTGAACCTTGAGTTTCCGAGTATCTATTTGGTTGTAACTTTGCAAATATTTGTTTTTTTTTTTTTTTTTTTTTTTTTTAAAAGTTCAAAATTGGACGATTGTGTGAACACGATGAGGATAGATGATGTTAAAACTTTCCGTATTTGGAAGAAAAGAAAAATACTAAAAAAACATGATTTGCCCAAAAGTTTCATAAGATAACAAAAAACAATTTGAATTTCATGATTTCTTAGGGTATTTTTAGAAACACGACAAATTGTCTGGGACGGTTTTTGTGTCGCCTGCATTAAGGAGGAAGCCA
>JAMKCH010008309.1:0-30476 GCA_023653785.1 Ophioderma brevispina
CGCAGATGCGCCATTATATTTTTAATTGTGGAAAGTGCTTATGCCAGCCTAGAAGTAGATTAAGGCTGGAATTCTCAAAGGGAGTCTCGCTTAAAAGCTGAGTTTAGTCCTTCGTGAGTGGACACTTTTTCCCGTCAGGCCATCTCCGATAAAGTGTTCAAGTTTGGTCTCCAAAATGACCAAATATCACATTAAGTAAATTCTTAAATCATGAAAAACGTAAACTTTAATATCGTCATAACACGGACATGCATGGGTGATCTAAGCAATAATCATTTTTTATGTATAATAGCCTAACGTTACCACTCTGAAGTAACGTCTCTGGGTATCGTATCTACCGTCATATTTCTTACTCGTGGCTGTTCTTTAGAAAGTACATGCTTCACAACTATACGTTATCAGGTATTTCCTTCATACTAAAGCATGGTGTGAGTATTCGACTTTATGTTATCCGGCGTTTTGCAAGAGCGTAGCGGGAGGGCGGTTACGTATATGGCGGTATGACGTAACATGAGGGATTTCTTTCATTACTAGGGTCAGAATTGTTACTTGGGAACCAGTTTTTTAGTGCAAAATACATTGACATCTGCTCGATTTTATCACATAATTATTGGAACATTGTTCTTCCGTTATTTTTGCAATTTTGTATCCATTCGAATTATGGTAACTCTCAGGCTTCATATTGGCTACATGCTTCAGATAACTCTTGCGAAACTTAATAATCAATATTATCATGTTTGACTTAAAATTAGTGGCATAATAGAGGCTGATAAAATGCAATGTAATCTGGATATGCGCTCTTGTGTAACGAGGGCGGGACACATTTTAAAGAGCTTATTTGGCTGGCGAATGGCGATAAGCAAGGAATGCATCTTACCCTTATTGCTTGATACTTTCTCACGCCGTTACAACTTCTATTCGGCTCATTTTGAAAACATAACTCGTAAGCGTTGCGTACCGGTGGGGCAGAGGGGGCAAGTGTCCCTCTGAAATTTTTTTAGGGGAAATCGGAAAAATAAAACCCTGATATTTATGTTAAATCAGCCCTTTTTTCGGATTCATTTGCCCTGCGACCCGTGAAATTTTTGCTTGTGATCGGGAAAATTTTTGCCTACTGGGAAATTGCCCACTCAGAACACCGGGCTGGCACGCGCCTCTCGGTAAGTATAATTTATATTAATAAATATTCATTCTTAACGGGCAAAAACAAGCTTTAAACTGTGCATGACTGTGCGATACGAAAAACTCCTTTTGGAACACTTTATCGGAGATGGCCCTTCAACGTCATCTGAAGAGCGTCTGTTGCGGAGAGAAAATTTCTCACGGATGGGCTAGCCATAAGGATTTTGTCTAAACCCGTTACCTGTAATTTTTGAGTATGTTTAATGTGTAAATTATCCAGCCAGAAGACTACGCCTGTTTTAAAGCCTGGTCTAAATTAGACTGCCTCTGCAGTCTAACTTCAGCCATTATACTGAACTAGTACATAAGTGTTTGCTAGACGGTCTACAATTTACAAATCCAACTTTACAAATATTACAAAATTCTGAAGTGAGAATATGATTTTGTCTTAAATACTGTTTTATACAACAGATTAATTTAAAAGACATGCTACTTTTTTTTGGAAAAGCCCATTTAGAGCATAATTAACTCACAAGAATTATATTTTTGATGCGAATTAAAAATAACGTGGCTTTTAAGATATTCTAATGTCCTTCATATTCATCTTAATCTGGTAGAGTGCATCCCTCAGTAAAGAGATTTCTGCACTTTGTATATCAGCATGATTGGCCAACATAAGTGACAAGGCGTCCAGGGTGGAAAACAAATTATCAGTGACACGTGCGAGTAAAAACTGCTCACCATTTAAGAGAAGCTGATGCTGGTGAGCCCATGGCGAAAAGCTTAAACTGATGGGGCCCAATGAGTGAAGAAGGAAGACTGTTCAAACATCTTGGGACATATGGGAAGAAGGAGTACTGGAAATCCTTTAAAGCTTGTGAATACTACGCCGTATGGTTGGAAAAAATAAGTGAAAAGGGTAACGTTTTACATACAAAGTAATCAAACAATACCTGGGTTAAAGTTTCTAGGCTTGATTACGACCAGAGTCAAAGCAAAATTCTAAGCACAATGTAACCTTTAACCTCAAATTCCAAGTAACTACATTCATATCTGCTAAACATCCTAAAGTGTATTTTAGGTATATTCATTTTCTTGGTTAATATACTTAGCATTTCTGGTGTTTGGAAAACTTCTTTGAAATCCTTGATGACATTAAATACCGAAACAATCTCCATAAAATGGTCCGAAGAGAGTCTAGAATTCAAAGGGTTTGTCACAAAATCTACTATTCAGAACTCTTGCTAATTCGATTTGTCAATGATGCGCTGAAATAAATAATCACAAAGCATTCAGGTCTCTGTAATGGACTAAGTGACAAAGCGTTGAATAACTCTGCGTAACAACTAACCAACAACCAACAAAACAAAAAACAAAAGAAACAACGAACAAAACAAAGAAGTTGTAGCGTGATACATAGTCTTTGCAGTAGCAAATCACTAAGGGGCGCTGTTCTATAATAGATTTACCGATGTGATATTGTTACCGCTTCAGGTAGCTCTTACGAATAAAGCCGAGTGAAATCTATTAAACTACAGTCGATTAATAATGTGTTGGACAGAATCGAACCACACGCGAGCGTGGACTGCGTTGAGCCAGGAGGAACATCGTAACGGTAATTGGTCGAAGAAATGACGCAAACTTCCGCGTAGCTTGTTGCGGATACAGGAGGTGTGCGTATATCTGTCCAAGTACGTTTTAATCCCCACTGTAGTCACAATAGATTAAACGCAGCTTATTTTCCGCGTAAGACTACCTGAAGCGGTAACAAATAACATCCAAAAAATCTTATAAAACAAAGGCTTCAAAACTCAACCCGGTCATATTGATTCCGCCCGGTTCATTACTATTGGAACCGGTGTGAAAAGCCGATATAGTAAACCGTGAGCTACAGTCCGCGGCTCCATAGACAATAACGGAATAAAATGTAAAACTAAATGTGCGTGAAGAGTCAATTGAATAAAGTGCTAGATTCTTTACGTTGTAGCCGGACTATGAGTCGGAGGACTATAATTGTCTAACCGGTTCATATTTTGAAAATGAAACAAGAAACAAGAGAATTAACATTTTTACCCACCAGAATGTGAAAATACACTGTTTTACAACAGTAATGACAAGCCCGAAGCAACAATAGGATGCGCCGCGGGGAATCGAAAACACACCTTTCAATGACTAGACGGACTGTCTATACTTAGGATACCGGCTGTCAATAAAACAGACCTTAAAGCTGGATCTAATTGTGGAGCAGTCGGGTATACAGCACACACAACATCAGGGACTGAAGACACAAGTACACGAGTCACACGAGATCAAATTGATGCTTACTGGCATCCCTAATATACAATAGAAGGGTCACTATCATGTACTAGAACAAATGCACATATTGGGGATCAAATATTTTAATGAACGATACAATGAATAACTGAACATATTATAATCGTATTATAACCAGGGAAATCATCAGTTGGGTATGGAGGCAGGTGGATAAAATTTCCTGTTCTATGATTAAGTAAATATTGTATATCGTACGAGTCTTCCAACAGGCCAATCGACCCTTTTGTCGAAATTGAGTTTTTGCATATTATGATACTATATCAAGAAGCTCTTTCAAGTACCAAATATGAGCAAAAATAACATCCCATTTGCTAGATATAATAGATTTTCACTTTGGAAATCATACACAAAACGCCAAATGAAGTCTTCCCCAAACAGACCAATATGAATTCGTCTGTTTGCTTGTACTGAAAACCACCGTACGACAGACTTATTAAAGTGACCATCGATTAATGGGATATTGCGAGATTTTATTGGAAGTTTATATTAGTACCATGTGTGAGCGATCTGAGACGATTTTCGCCCATAAAAATATAATTTTGCATATTTTACTGACAACAATTCGCCAAATAATTACTGTGAAAATACAGTATACTTTAAAAATTGATTCAATCAAACACCGAACCAAATATATATTTGGCGAGTTATACAGAGGATTGGGAATGTGTTGAAAATAAAAAGAACTGACGAACACACTAAAGTAGTAGGCATATCCACAATGTCAACCAAAATTTATGGTGCATATTAGTCGATAAATTTTTAATTCTAATGCTATGGCCTTCACCTCAAAAAACACCATCTGTAAAGTTTCGCGCCGTATTCAACCGTTTTGAAATAAGAGCTTAAAACATTTTTTGTAATGCCCATAGAGTATATGTAAAACTAATTTGGTCGACAAAATAGGGCACATTTTCGCTCATAACATCCAAAACCAAACATCCTTTAGCCCTAATATTTCACAGGGTAAATGAGAAAAATAGCTTTCTTCTGATATCAAAATTTTACCACTTCGGGTAAGATCTAGGGTATTAGCGATCGGACATGAACTTAATTTGGTAAAATAAGCATTTAAACGGTAAAATATAAAGTGATTTGGATGGAAACTATAAAAGCTGTAGTTTATGGATTGTTTTCCTGTAAGATTTACAGTTATTTTCCTGTAAATACCTATTGAAAATCACAATAGTGCATAATAATGCTTGATGTAATTCAAGTTCAAATATAGGAGTTGCTTCTTATAAATTTAGTCGTAAAGGCCTGGAAAATTGGACCAAAAAAGTATTTTGCTTGATTATTAAATTACGGCCAAATGTCTTTTTATGGTCCTTGTATTTGAAGTCCACTGTAATTTTTACACCGCACGTTATTTCGTCAAATACAAGATGCATGTTAGTAGAGTTAAGCAAAAATATGACATTTTAGCTGTGTTCTTACTAGACGTAGATGGAAGCTGTCTTGACTGTCTGAGAGACGATCCGGGTGCTAAGCAAGGCAAAAAGAGCCTTCAGTTTTGAATCACACCAGTGAGTTTTAGTTTATTATTTTTTTATTGTTTTTAGAATAATAGGTTTTATTTGTAATGATTACAACTATACGTTTAAGAGAATAATTTCACGAATACCCTTATTCATTTGAGGAATGTGACACAAACATGCAGTATTAACTTAGGTAAATGGTGCAAAAAAAATAGTAACAATTATCAATTACAACTGTTTGCTGGAAATTAATGATTGTGAGCTGTAAATTAAGTTAAAAAATATTCAAATAGCTATGTTAATTATTTAAAGTTATAACAAACAACAAGGACAATTTGTACACCATTGAAAAGCACAAACAAGCACTAGTAACTTATTTTCACTTCCATTTTTTCATAGATAGGTCAAACTTCTTGTTGAAAACCCTTTCCGTTGGGTATTGATATTTGGTTCATTTTTAATTTGCAATATATAATTTGAAATGAAAGTAATGCAATAAATCAAGTTCGTATTGATTCCCTTATATAACGTAGCAGTATCGTGGTACGGTATTTTGTCATATCAGAGGTCCCAGGTTCGATTTCCGTTAGATAGGAGACTAATGAAGAAAAGTTACTTACTGATTAATTACAGCAAAGTAAGATCAAAATGATATGCAAAAATATTACCTCAAAATCTTTTTCGTTTTTACTCTTTTCTTGGCTAATTCAGCCACATACCTATGATATTATTTTGAGTTTCATCAAATTAGTTGATTAATAATAAACTAACTTCTCTGTGTCTACTACTAAATAAGAGCATAAAGTAATGATTTTGCGGACACCATGCAAACTATGGTGTTCAAATTAACACCGCCGGTGTTCTAGGAGGATCAGCAAGAGGGTTCAAATCAACACATGTGTTGTTATTTTTAACACAATTGGTGTTAAAAACAACCAATAGAGTTTAAATAACACCAACGTTGAATTTTGACATCTTTTGGTTGTCCTCATGAACACCGGCCGGTGTAATTCTTGTCTGAACACCCTATTTTGTTGTTGCAGGTGCATGTAGAAGAAAAATAGTATTCACAGTATCAGCCATCTCAAATTAAACTACATGATAATTCTACACTAAATAAAGATTACTCATTGAAATTCTCAATATAATAATGGAATGCAACCCGAATTACACTTCATTTTAGTGAGTAGATAGAGGAAATATTTTCCTTTACAGTTCCAAATAACAAATAGGTTTAATATGAGAAAAGATCCCCACCCCCAATTGCAGCATTTTTATAAAATACAATGTTGATAATAAACAGTTTTAACAATTAAAAAAAGAAAAATTGAAAATTAAAAGTCAGATCTTTGAAATACAATTTAACCATGAGCACCGCAGTAGAAATGCCGGCCAAAAACTGAATCTTAACCAAAAGGTTGATTTTTACTCATAGAAAGTTTTCAACCTATACGAGTGCTGGGAATCCAAATGGTTGTTTGATGACAAAAAATAAAAAATAATATCAAGCCGGGAACAAGGCGCAGTTAACATTTACAAATTGTTCCCATAGAACACTACGAAGTCGTTTTGTTTTTACGTTTTTGAATATTTTGACACTAATTTGCCAATTTCTCTTCCTATTGTTTTCGTTATTGAGAATTAAATTATTTTCGTCCGAACGCCTCGTAAAAATAATACAAAATAAATGCCTTGATAGTAAGATAAAGTTTCTCTGATAAAAATAGTGATCTTTGATTCCTTTTATTCTGCAAAAAGTATCAAAATATTACAACTTCAAGCATAAACAAGATCATAAAACTTCTTCCACTTAACGGCTTATGGAAGTTATGTTGCAATAATTCCAGGGTTTCAACGTAATGGAATACATTTGGATGTCCTTAGTGTACTTACACACGTAGGCCGATGTTACAATTTGGAAATACAGCAAACTGGCTGTAAATTTTATGTCCATTACGGCGTAATAACAACGACTACAACTGGAGCTCTTATTCGATTGTTTTCGAGTATCAACATTATCGTACATTAGTATGATTTTTCAATTATACTCCCAGCCAAAAAATTCCCAGTGGGGGCCCATGGTTAAAAATACGGTTTTAGGGGGGCACGTCATGAGGGCCCCACATGGGCAAAATCGCATGTTTCAGTGGCCCCATGTGGGGCCTACTTGGGTTTTGTCCCACGGGGCCGCGATTGGGCCCAATGTGGGTTTGCCAGTTGGTTGCAGGTGGGTAGTTCATGGTACAATGTGTTCTTCCCTCATAGGTTACCACGTTTTGGGTTGTTATGGGCTCACCCAAGTTGTACCCATACAGGTTCAATGTGGGGCCCATAGGGGGCTTTCATGGGCCCAAGACGGGAAATTCAAAATTGATTTTCTTGAACCATCTTTGATGTGGACACATATTAAGTGGCCCACAATTGGTGAAACCACACAAATGGTATGTTTTGTTGTTCATCAGTAAACATCTCCCAAAAGATGAGAATAATGCGAAGTGCAATGAAAACAAGGAAATTGCTACATTTAATTTTTATGAAAGGTTTATTTTAATATGATATGTGTTCTATGGTGTTTTCAAATGTACAGTTGGTACACCATCCTTTCTCTAAAAAGGTGTCATCCAAAATGGTAAGTGATGAAAAAGTACATAGATACAGTTATTATTAGGGCTGTCTGAGAATTAATTATTAAAAAAAATACTTAAAAAACACATTATGATCAAAATTGCATTTGACAGCAGTGAAAAAAATCAGTCATCGAGGACCCACGCCCATATGGGTGAACCCTGTGGAAGCCCACCTGTAACCCATGGCCCCACCATCAACCCACATGGGGCCAAATAAAAAAAAAACCTTGAAAACACCATGTCCTAGATCCACACAGACACGTGAATAACCCCCCACAATGGACCCTTTGGGGATTTGCCACTTGTAAACCCAAGCCAACATATTACCCATCTATAGCCCACATGGATCCACCCGAGGTTGCCCACTTGAAGCCTAGCCCACATTAAGCCAACCTTGCCCATGTTAAACACATGTGGGCCCCAGAAGGCATGTTGGCGGGCTATTACGTACTTGGTTTACGGAACAAAACGAGTAAAATAACACCTTTACAGGTTTCCATTCAAATTAACTATATTATAAACTGGATGTAATATATTGGTACATTAGTAATTAAATTTGATTAAAATCATTCTAATTAAAAAATTTAAAAAAATAGAACCTGTAGGAGATGATGACGGCAAGAAAATAATTCAAAAGCATAGTCATTTCTAGGCGCCCTCAGCAGGCAAAAGTATTGTTAACATGTTCAATACCAACCACCGTCTGAGGGGATCGATCGACTCTTTTTGAGTACGCCAAACAGGCCAAGCGCCTTCGTCTCCTTTGACATAGAAAACAGAGGACGTTTTTTCGATTTTGCTAACAGGAACCATATTAAATTTGACAAGGAAGACATAGGAAAATGAATTGAAAGCGTGCTCAAAATGAAGACGGTTCAATGTCACTATGTACACATAAATCATTTTCAAAAAATGTTTCAAATTTTAGATATGCAAGTTCATAATTCTCTAAAATTCCATCGCCGATATCTCGAAAGTGACTTAGGTCGATGGCCTGTTTGGAAGATCGCCCCCCCCCCCCCCCCCCCCCCCCGACGATATCATTCATTTGATCACCATGTGTGTATTTGTTCTGAATGGGTAAAAAACTGTTAATTTCTCTGGTTCGTCTAGTTATTCAATTATCATTGTTCCCTAATGTGGTAATTTGGTCGCTAGTCAAATGGTGGTTCCATTTTGAAGTCCCCCTAATCAATGGTTTTCCCAAAATTGCTGTAATATATATTCACCACAAATATCAGAAAACGTGCAACTTCAAGCACGGTTGTTTCCTTACCATATCAATTGCTCCTAAAGTAAGTTTCTTTACAGGATCAGATGAAACTCCACTTCGTTGACCCACTTTGTCATATCATTTACAAAGCTTTTGCGTGCACTCAAAAGTGGACTGAGAATTCCTTCGCACGGTTGGTAAAATTCAACCATATTGCAGAGTACCTCATGAGCAAGGTAGATTAACAGATAAGGTAAAGAGGTGTGTGTTCTTTAATCTACGTCATCAGTAGTGTTATTGATCAATATAGGGAAAAAAAAAAATTAAATGTATATATATCTTTTACCCTTAGATTTGTTGATTTTCTTCAGACTAAAAATAGTCTAAAAATGCTAAAAAAGAAATTTGACCCTTAGGCCATATTCAAGAAATCCCCAAGGTATTCAAAATATCGAATCGCACAAAATATTTTAAAATTAAAAAAGAATGTTTCAGGGACATTCTGTACATCTCTATCTCTCTTTTAGGTATTTCAGGAATAAGTGGTAGCAGACAAGTTAGGCCACGCAATTCTTGTTTCTCTTGTTGTTGTGTACATACATGGCACTCTTTGAAGGTTCTTCCTCACAAAAATAAAGGAAACCAACAGGAAAGAATTGCATGAAGTGTAAATCATAAAATATGAAATCATTGGATTTTGCATCACAGATCTGAAAGGTGTTGGAGAATATCTTTGAAATAGTGTACTCTTTTTTTTTTTTAATTTTATGAAGTAAGAAATAGAAAAAATCCACAAATAACACAAAAGCAACCCATACGAAGTAATGATAAACCTTCACGTAACCATGAACTAAACAAGAGCATCAATGGTGCAGTGGCAAAAGCAAACCGTTTAAGAGTAAAGTACATTGCATATCGTCAAGAAAATATATTATTCTATGTGGATCATTTGTCTGTTTATGGGGTTGTTAACCTTCTGACACCAATCATTTATATTCGTGTTTACCATTTGAGATAATAATGTAAAAGTAAATTACCTTCAGAGAAAATGGAAGACTCTTGAATTTTATTTTTTACTTCAATAATTGAATTGATTGCCATCCTGATGCTACAGAAGAAAATTATTAAAATCATGATTAGAACTCATAACAAGGTGATCCAAGAAAGGCCCTTCATCATTTAAAGGGTCATGTCTGCAGTTCTTAAAAAGTGCACCCCCATTTTTTGTATATTTGTAAAGCTTACCAAATTAATAAATCATACCTGAAGTAAAAAAAAACAAAAAATGAAACGCCATTTTTGATGACCGCCAACATTTATATGGGAATCCGTACACGGAGCGTGATACCGACTTCTTAATTCAATGCGTTTTTAAATCGGCCTATACCTAACCATTTGGAGCGATCAATGCAAAACTAAAGCTAATAATAACTTTTCCGTTGAAAAATTCACATATAAAGCAATATTACACATTTGTTTGGAAGGAGGCGGGGGCCCTCAATTTTCAAAATTTTGAGATTCTTACACGGTTCCATTGGTAAACGGCTATAACTATACCACCTGTGATGGTTAAGCTCGAAAATGTCTATGTGTCCAAACGAGGATTTTGTACTAGAATAATTATTATCGGTATCCCCGATTTCATCATGCAACGGACAAAAACGGAGATTTTCCAGCTCTACCGTTAAGTGCCAATCTGGGACACATATCCTAATTAAAAAACGATTATTTTGTATAAATAGCTTCTCGTTCGCAGTATAGTGTTTCCTAGACATATTAACCCACTTACCTGTGGCAAAAATATCAAATTTTTGAAAATTTGTTTGGGGCGCTCTCAAAATGGCTAAATAATTGCTTTAAACACTAAACTCGGTGTTTTTTTTTATTTAAAAAAAAAATGCTATTTTTTGTTTGATACATACACACGGATTGTAATATCAACACAGCTTGCATTATACAATCAACTACACTCCTGCAAAAATATCTACATTGATGCATAATAGTAGGCCCGTAAATAGTTGCAAAGATGACGTCAGTTTTCCTTTCTTCATTGTACTCTGCCATATTAATATTTCATACTCAAGAACATTGTCTGGATACATCAGACAAAGGAAAGACCGAGGATTCATAATCATTGAAGGAAACGTACCATAATTCAAATGAAAAAAACCTTTCCAAGCCTACATAGGGCCAATGATGTGATTTTTTATACAGAGGTGTAAAAACAACATTGACCTACTTTATAACTCCTGTAAATATATTTCCAATTGCAGTCTTTGGGGATGAAAACAGATCACCCATACTGGTTATTATGCTTGCGACAGAGTCCGTTATGGTTTCCAGTGCCCAAGGTAGGGTTATGGTGATGGCCTCATTCACAGTCTGAATTTGCCAAATAGAAAGATTAATAAATACCTCACAGCGTTACTAAATAACTCACAGCATTACTAAATAACAGCATTACTAAATAACTCACAGCATTACTAAATAACTCACAGCATTACTAAATAACTCACAGCATTACTAAATAACTCACAGCATTACTAAATAACTCACAGCATTACTAAATAAATCACAGCAGAAAGAATTTGAATTCTTTAAAATCATTCAAATTTCACAATCGGTGTTGAAGTGAATATCAACATTAAAATGGATAGCAGTAATCCGTTTATTGTTTTATACACATAACTGTATGTTGCAACAGCCTTTTAAAGGTGGGTGACCCGATCGACAGCCTCGTCCCCCGGCCCCAACTTTACTCCACGAAATTTAGATTTTCATATCAGAAGAAAGTTAATATTTTTTATCATTACCCCAGTGAAAGGAAATGGTTTCTTTTCATGATAAGAACAAAAACGTCTCAAAACGTGGGCGACCACATTAATTAACACACACTTTCCTACATGGAGCCAATTTACTACATATTTTTTGCTTCTACTATCCAAAAGACGCTTGGACCGATTTAATTAAAAATCTGTAATCAGATGTTTTGGTGATATGCTTTCATGTGAGAAACAACGTATGAAAACACGGACCTCGATCGGGTTGCCCACCTTTAGTTAAGAGTTTTTTGGTTAAAAATTGTAATGGCTAAAATATGCAGACATTAACCTTATTGAAAATATTATCCGGCACACATTTTTACAAAAAGGTGAATACTTCATCAAATCCAAAGAAGTCATGTTTTATACGAAAATTGTGCACAGCTGCATATAAAATGAATCCATCCTACGTCGTGAGTAAACGTTCTAAGCACACCGTGTATGTTCATTAACATACGCACCGTGCAATGACAAATCATATTTCTTCTCTCATGTTAAACGTGTATGAATTACCGTATAATCAGAGCATTAATGAAAGATGCTTGATAAATATATATACTCAACTGACTCGCCGCGCACATATGAATTTGGAAACCTTAACGGAATAAACCATATAAACAGTGCGGCTTAATCCGTTAAGGTTTCCGAAAACACCCCATACCTGGTAGAATTCCATGATGTTTGTTCTGATATCATTAAAAAAATTGACAGCTGCTCTAACTGCTTCCCTAAGATGAATAAATGATTGAGGAAGGTCCACTGGATCAAGACGCATCATCCTTGACATAATCGATGCAGTCTTACGACGCAAGATCTGAAACAAGTAAAAATCACTTGAAGAAGTTAGATAATAATTTTTTTCAACCAGAGTTATGCTGATAGTACTGACAGAAGCAGTAATGCATATTCCTAGGCCCTATTCATTGGTGTATTGTGCTAATATTGATGGTTAACCATTGAAACGGCATTTTTGTCAGTATCTTAGGAATTAAATGGATTTGAAGACAGACATTTCAAGACGGCAATGAGAAAATTCCAATCTTTCATCTGATATCCAAAGCAATATTACTTCCCGATAAATCAGGCATATCCCAAAGACGATCGGAACACGCACCTTTAATGTACCACGAAAAATCTCAATGTATAAACAACGGTGGAAAATCAAAAAGAGTGTAACAATAACTTTGGTAAACAGTGATAATATAATGTTCAAGGAGAATTTCCCTTTCGACGCCATAAAGTCCATCTTCAAATCGGGTGAAATTCAATTGCACTGTTTTACCGCAATACATATCTTCTTCATTTATGTCACTGTCGCTGGCCAAAAAAAACAAAAACAAAACCTACACTCTAAATTTCGTGGATTTAAAATTTAATCCTTATGATTGTAGTTAGGGACTAATCAATGTTGGGATTTAAAATAATTCGCTATTGCATTAACATTAAATCGTATTAGATTTGAATTCAAATCTATTATGATTGAATCTAAGGCAAATGAGATTTAATTTTTGATCAATGTTGAGTGATCCCACACTACAGTCTATTCGTTTTTAAATCAATGAAATTTAAAGTGTATGCGCATTTGACCTTTGGAATGAAAACCTCCTGTGTGGAATTCCAGGTTCAAACTCCAGATTCAAATTTATTTAAATAAGGCATTCAAGGAACGATTTTGCTGAAGTTAATAATCGAATATCTCCTCTATGCATCAATTGTTTTGTTGGAGACAGTTCTGATGACAATTATAATTATAGCAAAGGAGAGTTGGACACTGGGTCAACTTTGCATTTGTGATGTTATAATCTTAAAGGTCAAATGTATATGATTTGTCTCCCGCCGCACTCAAAAGTGCAAAATGGAGCATTATTTAAGCTAATGTAATGTTTTTATTATTAATAACTTTTTTTCTCATAATCAAATACTAACCTGACTTCGCCTTGGGATGTTTTGAAGAGCATCGGCAAATTCCTCAAACAGTCTGAATTTTCCAGTCAGTAAATTCCGGAAAAACTCCACTGCACGTTTTATGTTTCCAATAATTCGTCCTACTATCAAATCATAGGCCTTTGCCAAGTCTGAGATTTTGTTCACACCAAATTCCTGACGTGAAAATAGGAATTTACACTTTCTTAAGTTAGGTTAAAATGTAGAGGTGTCACAAACCATCTATCAAACAAATGTAAAAGTACCCCCATTGTTTTCTCTTTATTTAAAAGAATGTCTACATAAAAATACGGAAACACTGATTAGCTTTTCAAAATAAAAAAAAATCGTTTCAATGGGTTTTAAAACGGCTGAATTTTAGCCATTCATAGAAAATGTAAGTCGTTCGACTTTGATTACGGCAGGATTTAATATACCTATTCATAATGGGTCTTTAACCTCGTCTAACCAGGCTATTTTTTGTAACACGTCTAAACGGGTGGGTGGGGTTGCTGCAGCCCTCATAGATTGTCCATACCAAACACCCTATGAACTTGATTTTGGTATCAATGGATAATAGATATGTTCCTCCTCTATCCAGTGATACCAAAATGAGTACCGTCATTCCCAGCATCTTACTTCTTACTCCAACACCCACTACACCTCAACTTTGGCGCCTTGCCCTACCCCCGGTAAGGTGGTGGCGAGTATACCCACCTGTAGGATATTTATGTTGTACTCAGCATGACCTCGGAAACAAAATCTAGCCAGAAGGATGTCAATGTTCTTGCCTATCAACCCAAGATGAATCCTTGCAAATATCTCATCCAAGCAGTCCACTTTCATGAATCCATTGAGCAATGTGATTTGAAGGTTCAGCTCATTGCGGATTGTGAGTCCAAATGAGGCGCCTAAGTTATCACCTCCAATAAGTTTCTTCCAATCATAGGAGGGCGTTCTGAGTTTAAATTTCAGGCCTTCATCAAGATCAACACTAAATTCAATATAGTCACTCAGAGCACGTTTGGAGCGGCGGTGAAGGGGATGCGCTGTATTAGGACATGTGTTATTCGCATCAGTAGAATCACAGACAGAACTGAAACAATGTAAAACATGATTAAATAGCATTTTTGACCACGTATGACCGTGTTTGAAACTATATAATTGCTGCTCCAAAATGGTAAGTGCTGGTGTAAAAGGAGATATAATATATAATCCCCTGGAGCCATAATCCGGGCACCATAGACAACATCAATGGAATAAAGCGTGAATCTATGTTGACTTTGTGTATGGTCCACACCTCTGGAATTCACTTTACACTTCTATCAGAGAGGCCCATCACTTCAGCCTTTTAAAAAGCAAATTAAGACTCACCTGTTTGAGCTGTAAGCGCTTTGATCTGTGGAAAAGCGCTATATACATTCATGTGTGTGTATGTATGTATGTATGTATGTATGTAATGTATGTATGTATGTATGTAATGTATGTATGTATGTAATGTATGTATGTATTTATGTATGTATGTATGTATGTATGATGTATGTATGTATGTATGTTTGCGCGAAGAGTCAACTGAATCGAGTTTGGAGTTTATTTTAATTTTTAGGAGAGAAAATCGGAGTGGTTTTATGGACCGGAAATGGAAGATGGGAGCATAACCAGCATTTTAGACTTAGGAAATTGAATGGCAAGAAAGATGTCACATGATAACTTGAAAACAACTTTTAAATCACCCCGTTGACATTATGCTGTTTGTCATTGAACATGAATACGTATTCAGACGTGATTTGCACAAACCACGTGATTTATCATTCAAATTGCATTACGGGTGTCTCAGAATTGTCCGAGTTTATTGAAGACCACTGTCTTCCATTGGTGTTACCTCATTTCCAGTCCACACAACCACTGCAATTTTCTCCCGTAACAATTTACAGTAAACCGTAGCAAGCCCTTATAATTCACTTAGCGACTAGTTTGGAGTCATTTCCGACGTTCCTATGTCTGTATTCCTTCTGGGGATACAATTGGTAAGTTATCGTTTGCTATCTCTTTTAATCCGCCATATTAAGGGAACATGGTAATCGCATCAAACGTTTTTCGCACTCTTGGATTCTTTGGAATAACATCTGTTTAGCAATTTGGAATCTTTTTGTGTTTTCTGCATGTTGCAATACTTTTGGCCAGTGTATGTAGATAATGCGTTATAAAATTCTACAGAAGCAGAATCTATTATTCTATATCACCGTATTCAAGTCTATGGTTAAATTGAGCTGCATGAATATGTATTAAAATATCTAATATCATAGCAATAAAAGCTACATCCTCAAATATCATCATGCTGTACTACGGTAGTTTGTATTTAGATGATAGAGTTGTTGATCAAATTTGAATGCAGATGACTAAACACCAAACCAAAAATCGGCATCACTGTACTGTGCTTCAAGTTGATTCAAATTTAATATTAAGGATAATGTTATCCCAAAACAACACGGCATGCAAAAATTATCCATGTTGTATTTCAATCCACCACGCATGTATAGAGAGTTAGTTTTACCTTACAGTTTCCGACTGGACATGCTGACTCCCACGCAGCATGTTTTGGCGGGAGAGGGAGAAATTAAACAGAAACAACCGAATTCTCAAAATGAAACCCATGTCCCGCAATATAGAATACGAAACGCAATTTAGGGAATACATTCTAGGTGTATAAGCCATGTCATTTCTTACCCGTTTGTTGCTGTACTATAGTTCTGGCTTTTGCCATGCGGGTGAGCCCTGTAAAGTAGCGCTGCTTCGTAGCGGACATTGATATCCGGGTCACCTGTAGCAGCTGACAGCAAAATAGGACCGGTCTATGGAAATAGTAAAATAATAATTATTGTGCATACTCGGCAGTCAACAACAAAATATTTGAAACTCATTTGTTTTCAACCTATATTCCGCTATCTCCTTCTCTCTGTAATCGAGCTATTTCTATCTTTTGGTTTTGTATTAACGCGCTGCTTTCGGAAAGCAACGCGTTGCTTCGGAAAGCAACGCGTTGCTTTCGGAAAGCACACATCGCCTGTTACTTAGCCAGCCATCGAAAAGGTCAAAAAGCATCGCGTTACTTTCTAACAGTATGGACTACTTAAGCAACGCGCTGCTTTTTACAAGCAAACGTGTGCTTAGTAAACCAATCAGGAAGGCGAAAAAAAAAAGCAACGCGTTGCAGAACTTGCTAAGCAAACCCAAGCAAAAAAGAGTAAAAGCAACACGTTGCTTAGCCAAACAATCACGAAAAAGAAAGAAGCAAACCGTTGCGAAGCCAACCAATCAGAAAGGAGAAAAAGCAATGCTTTTGTTGCTTTTTAATAGCCGTACGCGGGTCCGGTTCGGTTAAGTACGTATATCCTGTTCTAAAATTGGAAAAAAAAAGTTGGTGCAGCGTTTTTGGAAAATTCTCAAGACTGGATCTACCGAAAGGCCATTGTGCGGGAAAAAAGAGATGCGGCCCGTAGCGATGCGTGTTAACTTTTCCGTGTTTGCGAGCACCGAAGTACCCGACAAAACGTTCAATTTTCTCGCTAGGTTCTATAGGTTCAAACCCAATTACGATACATATCCAAAACAAAACATAGTAACGGACCCTCTGATGCAAAAATCTCCATAGAATCCCTTCGTTTTCGGGAGATATTTGAGGTTTAGTTTCATTTGCATGCATTCGCTATGACGGACTGATAACGTTAATCTCTCGCGCAGTACTAATTTAGATAATATCTTTCGAAGTCTGTGACACAGACTACACATTTTCCGGACCGCCGTAATAGCCACGCGTTTCTTATGAAAGCAACGCGTTGCTTATGTACAGTCAGAAAGCAACGCGTTGCTTTTTGACTTTTCTGATTGGCTGGCTAAACAACGTGATGCTAAAAGGCAACGCGTTATGAGCAATACGTTACGACCTCTTTAGCTTGCCATAATCGGTAGCCAATAGAGCTCTTTGTGGAGTGAAGTATTTGACGTCCTTCTACTCCAATTTATACCCAACATCCAATCTTGTCCTTCAGGGTTTTTTTGCCTTATCATTTGCAAGGTATGTTAGGATATAAATTACTTGTTAAAGACTTACAAACCCTGTTTTTTATGATTTCTTCGATTTCTGATTTATCAAATCATTGATTATGCCTTTAAATGATTCCCCGACTAGTGACGTACAAAATCATGTTGTTGTTTTTACTACATCATGTTATTTTTACTACATGTGAGGTTTCGCTCGTAAAGGTCAAATGCACATATGAGGTTTCCCGCCCAGCAACGATATACATAATGCTTGTCCACATACCAGAGGCGGCGGAACGAGGGCCATTGACACTTTATCTGATAATTTTTCAATAGAACATTTCCAGAAAGAAGCGCCCCCAATTTGTGTCGAACCCCGGTTTTTGACATATTTGGAATGCTTACCAAAGTATTCGATCACAATACGCCCTCTTTAGGTAATAAGATGATGATTTAGTATTTTCTGTTGTGCACGACAGAAATTCAAAGCATGGTGATTCGTTGGGGATGATTTTACGATAGCGGCAGCTCAAAACAAGGTTTGTGGTTCTTTGTACTGGTTTGTTTAATAAAACCTCGAAATAATTCTTGGTAGGTGGTCTAGTCTACAAACGTTCCAGTGCAATTTGAGAGGAAAATTTCCTATCGTTAAAAAATCTCACCTGTACTATGGTTCTCGTTGCAGCTATGATAATCCCTCGTGTATCATCAATCAATTGGAGGGGCCCTGGCCCAGGTTCCGCCGCCCTGCTGCTCACTACTAATCATATGTGAAAATCGCTAAGCTCAGATCGATGTTCATTTATTATTACCACTATATATAACATTCCGGATCCGGAATTTATTAATATAACAGTATCTTTAGTAGTATTGTTTACAGTTACGACAAGAAAATGATAAATGACAAACTTTAGAAATGAGCAGCCTAAGGAACTCTCTTTAAAGCGGCACTGGTACAGTCAGAAAATATGAAATTTCTTTAATTGCTCGAAAATGATAGTCTAGGCCATTGGAAAGGAAGAGAGAGATAGATTTTACACATAAAAATAACATACCCAAAAGGAGATAGGGAGAGCCTAAAAATTTCTCGGGTGGTAATTAAACTTTAAACCAAACAAATGTGTCAATTATTATTAAATATATAGATAGACTCAGATTCATTGATAGTAAGACACAAAGGTCACAGACCGGTCAAACAAGGGAGCCGTGGAGAAGTAACCCTGCGTCTGTTTTCTTGTGCTACACGCCATTTCCGTGTCGTCTGTTGAAATCAATGTCGCCGGCCACATTAATTATAAAAATCGTTCTGTTACCCATAAGCGCCCCGCTGAATTTGGGTATAATAATTCAGGTGAGGTAATGTATCTAAAAGCTTTATAACCCTGCAAAAATATCAATTTTGAAAATCTTGAGGGTTGTATATTGTTTCAAATGTGCCAAGTGTCTTAATTTTAAGTTCCACAGGGGGCAGAAAGCCCCCTCCCACTTAACGCCTCGCCCGTCGTTAAGAAATTTGGTCTAGGTCCGAGATCAAAACATGGCCATGTACTAATAAATCATAAATGCATCACATACCTTATCATGGTGATTCTCTCTTAGAGAATGCAAACCAGCTCTCTTGATAGCTGGTGGCGTACCGCTGGTATTGGTATAGCTATGTATATGCTGAAATGAGCGTTCCAGTCCTGCATTGCCTAATGCTTCTATCCAGGCTATCGTGTCTAGATGATGATGTATTTTGTCAACATTCGGTAGGTGATGCGTTCTTTGATGATACTCCCAGGGATCTAGTTTGGAAAACAAACATTCTCATTTTTAAGCAAAACATGTTTATCTGGTTAATATCTGTAAAATCTATATATTAGCACTCAATATTTATTAAAGCAGAGATGAGAGCGAATGAGAGACCTCGCACAAGCAAAGCTTTTTAACTCATTTATCCGATTCATTGTCCTATTTTTGATAAAACACTCGAAATACACTTTGATAATATGTGTATTGCCGACTCCACACCATGGATTGCCAGTGGAGGATATTATACATAAACAAGAAGTGGTAGGCTGACGCATGCACGAGAGATTTCAAGTCGTCTATATTTTCTGTGCTATTGAGTGATCTCATATAGATTAGACACTCAATAGACCGTATTCAATATGACGTCAGCCACCAGACATGTTGGTGGACAAGATGCATACATTCCAGGACTACAATACATTCACCTGTCAATCGATCCATGTTTAGCGATTGCACAGGGATCATTGACAGCTGAATGTATTGTAGTAATGGAATGTGTCTATCTTTTCCACCAACATGGCTGGCTATTGAATACGGTCTGTAGATTCCCTACCTTTTATTTGACTGCAGAAATAGCTTAAAATGAAAACAAAAGGTGATTTGTATATGTTTATATTTCAATAGAAAACATAGGTCATTTCAGTCACATTTTATGTTATTGGAGTGAACAGGGAGAGAGAGCGAGACAGAGAGGGAGAGGGAGAGAGAGAGAGAGGGAGAGGGAGAGAGAGAGAAGGGAAGAGAGAGATTAATAATTTTCGAAGTATGTTGTCTATGTGGATCTTATCTTACGTGTAGGTTTGGTATTTGCTTTTCGGAATTCACGCTTTTTAAAATGTAATGCATTTTGTATATTATATTTTTCTTACATTTCACGATCTAAACAACCATTGTGTAAAATATTGGTTCATATTTACAATTTTTCCCTGTGCTTCCTGTTTCATAAACATTTAGATCGAGTTTGAATATTCTACAGAGCTTTCTATTTAAACATGTCATTATGTCAAATAACATTTTACTCTGGATTTCGACTGAAACTTTTGTCAATGTTTTACCATGTATTCCCAGTCCAAGTTCTATCCTTGAAACGATGCGTTCAGCTTCTTCCACATGTCCTGCTTGCCAGAGATCTCCAACCAAGGCACCAAGAACTAAAACGGCCGTCCTCATCATATCTTTGTTGTCCGCTAAATCTGTAAAGGAGGTACAAACACAATCTCCGTGTTGAAAATCCGGGGTCAGTCCGATGTTCCGAAGGGTCTTAGGTCCGAAAGGTTTTTTGACAGAATGATCGTTGTTCCAATGTAGAAACATAGGGAGGTTTTATTTCCAAAGGTTTCTATTCCGAAGGGTCGTATTTCCGAATAAGATTTGTGCCATCGGTTGATGTTCCGAACGTTTTTTTGTTCCGAAGGGTTTATATTCCGAAAAGAGTAAAGGTTTTTTTGGTTCGAAGGTCGTTTGTCCGAAGAGCAAATACAGGTTGATGTTGGTGTTGATGTCCAAAGGGTTTTTAGTGTCCGACAGATTTTTTGTCCGTAGGTCGATATTCCGAAATTTGGAACGCCGACCTTTCGGATTAAAAAACCGTTGCACTAAAACTACTTCGGAATAAAAGCCTTTCGAACTAACGACCCTTCGGAACAAAACTCCTTTAGAATAAAAACATGGATCAAAGACTCCTGAAATATAGACCAGTTAACATCCTACGTCACTTTCTTTTGTTGACTGCCAATCCATGCCTGCCAATCGTTATGGCCCATAGTATTAAAACTCTAACAGATACAATTGCCCAGTGTGTAACAGTGAGTCAGGCCGACATAGTTCAAGATACCAGGCCCTAACATGTTTACAAACATTGCTGTTAACTGGTCTATAAGGAATTATTTATGCGTGTTCACAATATAAAATGGTCCAGATCTCTTTCATAAGCTTATCCAAATAATTTTTTTTCTCAAGTTCCACACACGCACGTTAACCCTGGGGAAGGGGTCTTGATGGGTAACACCCGGCCTACAGTAAACGTGTAAAATGCAGTTTTTTGTGATTTTTGAGAGTTTTTAAATGAAATATTACTGTCACTTATCACTGTCTTCATCTTGATGTTACGAATTAGTGAGTGAAAATATTCCCCATATTTCCACACCCTGAGGCAATTGTACGAGTAATTTAAAGCAACGGCAAGTGATTCATGTCTTCCTTTCGCAAAGCATTTTTAAGAAAAATGTAAAAACCGTCAAAATTGGGGGTCT
Organism: Ophioderma brevispina; assembly: GCA_023653785.1. Lineage (NCBI taxonomy): Eukaryota > Metazoa > Echinodermata > Ophiuroidea > Amphilepidida > Ophiodermatidae > Ophioderma > Ophioderma brevispina. Next base: position 21,604 of record JAMKCH010008309.1, read on the forward strand.
GACTATACTTAGCGTTACTTTAACTGTATTTGGTTGACGTAATCTCCCGTCATTTACGACACAAATAGCTAAGCTCGTACGTACCAACATATCTATACCAACATATCTATGACGCAAGAATAAGTCTGCAAGGCAGCAAAACTATCAATTCCATCGACTTATATGAGTGTGCAAAAGGCGAATATTCAATTTAACACCAAAAACGTACACAGAGAAAAATAATGTAAAAAATACACAAACTATGTAAAAATAGAACTCCATTATAAATAAATAAATAAAATGTTTACCTAAATTAAGTACAATTTTACCCAAATTAAGTAAAATTTACATAAATTAAGTAACATTTACTTAAATTAAGTAAAATTTACATACATGTAAGTAAATTTTACCTAAATTAAAATTTTACATAATTATGATAGAGTTCTATTTTTACTAAATTTATGTATTTTATTTCTCTCTGTGTAGGAATATAGATTGTGCTTTTTGGCTCTAATGACAAGTAGATCCTATTATACACACAACAATTTTAATGCCATACTAATAATACTAATGTTCGCGAACCAACGAGATCGCACAAAATCATAATAATTATGTGAACTTTTTAATACTTGCATTGACTTATGATGTCATGACGTCAAATAAGGAATGTCTACAGTTATTTTGATACCAATTGAAAGTGACATCTAAGATATCCTTCAGTATCAACATCGCGGGTGATAACTATACCTTCGGTTTGATATTACAAAAATGGCTCAGATAAACGAGGGTTAGATTCCAAATAGTTATATTTAAGAGCGAAGGTTTAATGGAAATACATCGTGGTGAAAGGTGGTCTATGAAGACCTAGGAATGGCAATATTATATAATAACAAATTGTCATTACCTTTAAAATTGGTAGGATTAAACACCATATCTTCGATAACGCTCACAAAGTACTGTAATTAATAAAAAGTTACCGCTTGACATATTAACACTGTCAACAAAGTAAACAACAGATAATGAAAGCAAACACGGATTGAAATTCAGTCAAAAATATTATTTTGTCCAAGTCTGGACTGGATTGAATCATAATAAAATATCCGCAAAGATCGATTTACGGTTTGCACTGTATGCTGAACATCATACCAGCATTTTAGAACAGGATTGCAGTACGGGTGATTCTAAAGACAAAAGGGAATATTGTTATATTCGGTCGCTGTATGTATTGATTTATGCCATTTCCAGTATTTTATTTCGAACGGGGTAACACGTGGTTAAAGAAATCACGTTCTCCTATTCAAATCTTGTTTAATCAAGTTTAGAAAATGGATACGTCTACAACAATGACATTACATGGATCACGAGTCATTAGTCAGTAAATATTCAGCTATCACCCGCTGATGACGGAGTATGGTTACTCTGAAATATTTGGGTACTAAATTTCTCATTAATGACATTTCTTTTTTGAACACAAACCAAGACAATCAACTCTAGTTGTCTTGGCTTTTCAAATTATATCACTGCCACTATGCTTATTTTTCTTTTTATATTTATCCTGCATGCTCAGCATTGATGGCTGATGTCCTTTAAAGGCCTCCTATGTTTTAATTAGGAGCATCTTTGTGCTAGACTCATTAAATGATTATATAAATCTTTCAAATGAATACTCTTACTGAAAACAGTTAATGTCTATATAAGTTGACATTATAAAACCAATCTATCTATCTAACGGCCGCAGCCGAGATGCTGTTCACCATGTAGCGCCAAATGTCCCTGCTTGTCATCAAGCTGGGGATGCCAGATGGATCCTGCGGATGTCCTCGAGCAATCACATCAATGCAGCCGGGGCGAACGAAACCCCCCACCGGCATCGCAAACTTCCAACACGCGACGTCCGAGACCACCTGATCAATCGCACGACGACAGCGACCGGCAAACTGTGCACGGCGCCGGGCAACAGAATACGAAACCGGAGGGATACCTCCATATATCTGTGCCCCGGTCCCGCGCCCACGCCAGGACATGCCCTGCACTCGCACAAGAAGCTCTGTATAGGTGCCATCCAGTCTATCCTGCAGCTCCCTCCTCATGGCCCAGGTCCAAAATATCCACAACCACATGACACTCCCCACACAGGCTCCAAAGACCCAGCCCGCCGTTTGAGACCCTGATTGCCACCAGTTTGTGGAGTACACTGTTGCAGGCACTCCAAGCCTGTCCCCGGCGTGACAGGAAGTCCCTCCGCCGTCCGGCACACGGACCCCAGATACCTGAAGTCCCCAACACCCCAGAGCTGGCCACCACCCGCCGTGCAGACAGGCCGATAGATAGATAGATAGATAGATAGATAGATAGATAGATAGATAAAACAAAAGAAAACAAACAAAAAAACAAGATGTTTAATCATGATCCGTTCCTTTCACATAGATCAACACTTTGCCTTAATTTCTTAATAAAGCCTATTAGGTCATTTTAATTCCATTACATCTATGATTCGGCCATATATTTCTCAATGCCTTAAGTGCTGAGGAAGAAAGGATTTTCTCAGATTATATGATTAAACGCGAAATCTTGCTAATTCAAAAGAACATTTTTTTTTCATTTTTGTTATCTCAATGGCGAAATAGAAAACATGAATTGAATCGCAAAGCTAATCCAATTGAAATCGATTGATCTACTTACGCAATTGACCGACCATTGTAAGAAGTCGAACGCTCCTTTAACGAATTTGAATGACGTTTTTTTTTAAAATTGAAATAACAATATACATCATCGTTCAATTTCGCACGAAAACAACTGACCCTTTTATAAAATGGAACGGGTAAATTGGCCTGGAAAACCTATATTATTTTTGTTGTTATTATTATTATCATTAGTACAACCATTATTATTATTATATTTATTATTGGGGGGATAAACTTGTTACATACTAATGACGGTGAGTAGCTCTTGCCCACTGCTTGTATCAACACTCTTTCCATCAATGAATCATCAGGAAACAGAGCTTTTAATACCAGGTCAGCTAACAGCTCTTGCACTAAGTGACTCTTCAATGACGACAGGGCATCTATTATGTACTCACGATTCAGACGAGTTGAATGCTTTCTGCAAAAAAGGGAAACAATATAAACATGTACTAATATAGGTTTTCCGAGTTAATTTCGCACTTGTGTAATTGATTTTAATAAAACATACAATTGGAATTCGTCCTATAAAATGTGAATCGCTAGAAACGCAAAACCGATTTAATTTTTCAGTAACCGATGTTCATTTTGTGTCATTGTATTTCAACTGTGTGTCATTGATATTCCGATTACAGTTGGTACCACAGAATAGCTTAGAGTTGCTTCTTTCCATTGGTATTAAAAATAAGTAGCAACATTCCCATTATGTCATCACTATGACGCCATAACGAAGGTATGAACATATTGGATATAGGTTGGAAAAGTGATATTTCGCACTTTCACTGACTCATACACATTCATAAACGTTTATTATGAGAGAAGAAATATGATTGGACAAAAATCACGCATTGATATTTGTCATTACACGGTGCGTATGTTAATGAGAGTACGCGGAGTGCTTAGAACATTTACACGCGACGTTGGATTGATTCATTTTATGGGCGGGTATGTGCATCTATTTGTTAGAAACATTAGCCTACTACATTGAATTTCATGACATAGGCGCCTATTTAGATTTTTCTTCTAAAATTGTCTGCTGTAATAACGTTTATGAATTAGGTTAATGTCTGCATATTTTTCGTGCATTGGCAAAAATCAACGCACTTGCGTCCAATTTGACCAGACTCATAATGGCACTCGCCCCCGCGGGGCTTGTGCCATTATTCGTCGTCAAACTGAGCGCGTGCATTGATTTCTGGCCAATCCACTCGAAGCTAAAAAAATACTCAAAACGCTCTGAGTTTATAATTTCCCATCAATCCGAGCAAAAAACCGCGTGAAAATCGGATATTTATGTTGTGAAAAAATGAATTTTTAAATATGCTGTCGTTGATGTAACTGGTTTCTTTTTGTTGTATCAGTAAGAAGTACAACACACTGGCCAAGGTATGCAACATGCAGAAACAAACACGTTATGTTAAAAACATTATTTAAAATCGTACGAAGTTTTCTTCTTTACTACACATTTACGTAATTATTGTGGTCAACGTTATTTTCAAAAAGATGCTCTTTTTCACGATCAAATAGTGCCAATTTTGGTGTTTGTTTATTGTCATGTTCCCTAAATATGGGGGTGAAATGAGCTGTCTAATGATAACTTTCCGATTGTACTCCAGACGGAATACGGACACAGGAAGTCAAAATTGCTGCAACAGTCGCTGAATTGTACGGGGGGGTTTTGTCAGGGTCTCCTGTAAATGCTTAGGACGAAAACCGGAGTGTTGTGATGGACCGGAAATGAGATAGAAGACGAGAGCACGTCCATCAAGTTGGACTCAGGAAACTTAATACAAAAAGAGTTTCACGGAATGACTTGAAACAAACTCTTAATCGCACCATTGACATTATGATGTTTGTCTCATGCCAACGCCGCATTAAATTAACATGATTTACTAATCCAACGTTGCTGTATTCCCGTCTGGGTGCATCGGAATTTATCATTCCACTCCTTTATTCCGCCCCCCAGTGGAACTACAATCAAATCAAACGATTTTTTCGCCTCTTGGATTTCTTTGGGGAATAACATTTGTATTCACATTCAATATACGTATGGCCAAGATCCATAGTGTAATTTAAATTAAATCTGTGACTATGTATTTCATTTTCCGATTTGCAATAATTTTGGGCAGTGTAGAGTATTGTAAAGTACTATTATACTTTCCCTTATAATTGCACTTTTGTTGACATTTCATTAATGAGAATCTATTGATAAATACACCAGCGAAGACTGAATTGAATCCCAAAAGCAAAATCGTGTCCTTGATTTAAGCCGGTATTTTCGTAATGCTTCAGCTTCACGTCCTGTTTATGGAACATTGAACTTCATCCTGAAATACAATTAAATCGAGAATTACGTGATATATAGACAAGCCAAATTTAGTTTCATGTCTCAAGTTCATCTCATTCGCCTTTGATTCTTCCGTAACTGGGGTCTAAAAAGAATATTTGATACATTAGTGTGCTAACACAATGTGTGCAACTGTAGTGCAATGTGTAAAAAACTTCCTCAAACGAATGGATGTGAACACAGTGGCGGTTTATTTGGTTGATGCTGAATTTCATTTCAATTGGTTAACGTTGGTTTAACCGGAAAAGGAGGGTGGAGGCGTTGTTGCAACCTAAAAGTTTTATCACCAAAATGGACGATGGACGGTACCACTTTTTTGATAGGGTTGGCTAGTCGTAAAGTGGCGAGGTAAGGGGATTTGTGCACCCTCGAGATTGTTTTGCTCTTATTAAAAACATTCTTTTAGATATAAATATTTCCATTCATAAAAGCAAAAACAAACGAACCAAAGTAACAAAATATCAAAGCAACATAAAGCAGAACTACAAAGGCGGACCAAAACTAAACAACGACAAAATGATGCATTTTTTGTTTATTATTGTACGCTTGGTCGAACTGGAAAATTAGAAATCTACTTAATTTTCAGCAACTATCGGGTATTTGGCACTTCCTGACATAACATGTCATTGTGAAATAAAAGGTAAATGTTGGTACCTATTTGTATTAATAGAAAGTGGAGACCCAAAATATACCGAGTGTTTTAGTAGCAAAATTATCGGGGTTGTAACACCTCCCCTTTAGACCTGTTACAGAAAAAGGTTGGCTGACCAGTATACCAAAATACCTCCTTAGGAAAATGAATGTCATTTCCAGACACTCTCCATAACACTGGTTGAACTATTAAAAAACAATACAAACATCAATGTAAGAAGAATGCTAACCTACCTTGGTGTAGGGCCATCGAGGTATTTGTGTGCAACGTTAACGATGATGTTGTTTGGTAATCTTCGTAAAACGCCCAAAAGCTTTCCAAAACAGACAGTCATTGCTTGTGATTCTTGTAATCAACAACAAAATAAGAAAGGAAAAGGTTTCGATTACAATATGTAGTAGTTCACCTGACGTTGTCTTAACAAAATAAAATGATAATGAGCGGGCAGTGTTAGTACCTCTCTGTATTACAAATAGGGGTAAATTACTGATCATCCAGAGAAGTATGCTCGGATTTTCTTATTCAATTGCGGTGTGTTTTAATATTGGTAAGCATTATAAGTATGCAAATTTAGAGAGCATACCTGCTAAGTGGTATTAAAGGGGCATTTCGTGATCCACAGCCTCGTCCCCCGACTTACCTCAAAAAGCTGAGATTTTTATATCATCTGAACCGTTTACATTAGTAATCCATGTGTACCAAATAGCAATTTTGTATTTTCTGTCCGTAAACGGACAGAAATTATAGCACAGTGGCCTATGGGACCGTGGGAAACGAGCATTTGCTCATAACACAAAACCGTAAAGTCGGGATCACCTAAACAGTTGTGAATAAGCTTTTCTCAAGGATATCTAGTGAAAACTGGATAAAACAGAAAGTGCTGGAATCACGAAATGCACCTTTAAAGATAACATTAATTTACTCACCTGTATCACTATTTTCTCTCATGCAAGTAAGGTTCCCGCTGATTGCTGTTAACATCGTATCAATTTCTTCTTCACTGAGTGGAGGCTTTGGCTTCTGTTTAAAACCACATATTACAAATAAAATTTAAAAGAAACGACAGAGTGCCTTACACAAAACAAAAAAGATAAAAGGGTCAGGAAAGAGAGGGAAAGGGATAGAAAAGGAGTGAAAAACAAGCAAGAGCTAGAGACAGAAAAAAGAGAGGGCGATAAAACAATACGAAATAATAAAAGAGCTATAACAACCCGATGGCAGGGATATGTGAGCTCAGAAGATCCACAACATTTTACAAAAAGTTGATTTTCGTTGGTGCTTTAAAGTTGAACTGGGCTTAATCTAAGTTGTTTGGCTGGTGGACCACGCATTTTAACGAATTTTTACGACTTCAATGTTTTCATTTTCCACACTATTTCCCTATTTATCACAAAGATATTTCGCAATTCTCTCTTTTTTATGACGCTCCGTGTAGATTTACCCCAATGATGTGGAGAGTATCCGTTCTGAGTTGATCTGACGGTGGGCGGGATAAAGCGTATCGTCGAGGTACTTCCTTAACAAATGTCATATGTCCTTCTGAAACTGCCTTCATTTCAGGAATGTCTGTAGAAAAGAGACCGTAAAGTATAGATCGTTTGATTGTGTACATATAGCGTGACAAAATCTGTATAATACTTATTTAAAAGCATAAAAGGAGTTAACTGGTACCCATATCTAGTTTGTCCGCATTCTCTGAATATATTTGAATGTATTCTTTATGGCCTATAAAATAATAATAAGAATAATAATAATAATAAATAGTTCTTATAAGGCGCAAAAACTTCAAGAGAACTCAGAGCGCCATAACAGTAAACACGTACAAATCAAACAAAACAGCTATGAGCCATGAAAAGCTTGACGAAAAAGGTGAGTTTTAAGCTGACGTTTGAAGTCTTGGAACTTGGGGATACTGCGAATGCTGTTTGGAAGTGAATTCCAAACAGCTGACGCAGCGAAATGAAATGAGCGTTCACCAGCTGATTTAAGGTTGACCCGTGGAAGTTTCAATAACTTTTCAGATGATGAACGGAGTGAACGTGATGGTTGGTAAGTGGAAAGCACAGATGACAAGTATAACGGCAAGGTACCTTCGAAATGATTGAAGGCAAAAACGGCCAGTTTGAATTTTATGCGAAATTCCACGGGTAGCCAGCGAAGCTCAATAAGCAAAGGTGTAATATGGTCATGTTTTCGTTTCTTGAGAATTAGGCGAACAGCACAATTTTGGATGCGTTGTAAACGTTGTAGCTGATCAGAGTTGATACCAGACAAAATGAAATTACAAAAATCAAGACGTGAGATGATGATCGAATTAACCAGAATCGAGGTTGCTTTTTCAGATAGGTAAGGTCTAATACACCCAATCTGTCTTAAAGATAAATATGCGGAACGGCAGATGTCACTAATATGTTCAGACATGGATAAGGATTGATCAAGTCGAACACCGAGATACTTGACAGAATTTTGAAAAATGATGTTACAGTCCAAAATCCGTATAGTATTACTCTCAATCTGGTTAATACGAGAAGCCGTACCAACGGTCATCACCTCCGTCTTGTCAGTATTAAGCATAAGCTTATTACTGTCCATCCAACGCAAAATGGCACTAATACATTCTTTAATAACTGCTTTAGTTGACACAAAATCCTCAGGCGCCCCAGAATATGAGATCTGAGTATCATCGGCGTACTTGTGATACGAACAATTGTACTGATTAATAACATTAGAGAGCGATTGTATATATAACAAAAACAAATCCGGCCCGAGTACCGAGCCTTGCGGGACTCCATACAAAAGCGGACGCGATTTGGAGATATTACCAGCGACGATAACAGACTGAGAACGATGGGAAACATATGAGGTGAACCAAGAAAGTACATTACCTTTGATACCAAAACTCACTTCGAGACGCTTGAGGAGAACAGAATGGTCAAGCGTGTCGAACGCAGCACTGAAGTCAAGGAGTGAAATAAGTGAGACTAACTTCTCGTCAGATTTGGTCAACAAGTTGTCGATGACACTCAGTACTGCGGTCTCCACGCTGTGGCCCTTTCTATACGCTGATTGATTAGCTTCCAGAAGCTCATGATCTAAGAGGTGTTGCTGTAATTGGCTAAGAACCACTTTTTCAAGTATTTTGGAAAGAAATGGAAGGTTTGAAATTGGTCTGTAGTTTTTAAGGATATTGCGATCAATAAAATCCACATTG
>JAMKCH010008310.1:0-42122 GCA_023653785.1 Ophioderma brevispina
CGGACAAAAATACTTTTAAAAATTCTCAATTTTTATTAATTTGTAGACGATTGAAATTTTTGCTTTTCCCATAGACTTGCGTGGTTTAAAACATAACATACATACTTATGGGTCGTCTGCAAGAATTGGCAGAAGGCACATAGGGATTACTCTGGTCGTATGTCTGTGTGTGGTCTGTGGTCAAAATGTTATCCCCTTTATAGGCATGGCTTATGAGTTCCGTAAGGGGCCCCTATGATGATTTAACTTGGTGGAAAGGAGGGGGTGAGGTGGAGTGACATGTCGGTGCGTCTCACGGACCTTGGTGACCTCATGTGACCTTTGGCTGGTCAAAATGTTAACCCTTAATATTGCTGCCGTCTGAGTTCCGTAAAGGCTACGATTATGTCTTGGTGGAAAGGAGGGTGGGGTGGAGTGACATGTTGGTGACCTCATGTGCCTGGTGAACTCATGTGACCTTTGGCCTCATTCATAAACAGCGCGGCAGAACGACACTCACGGTCCCCCTGGACCGCAAATGTTTTTTTGTTTTGGCTATAGCTCAAAGTTTTAATTCAGTGACCCGCACTTTTTATTTTAGATCCTTAATCAGCACCATTATAATACCATAGTGAATTCTGGAAATTTATATCGAGTAGTTCACTAACACGTCAAACCCTTGAAAATATCATAGAACATTATGTATATTGTTCGTATTATTGTACATATATGCCCTGGGCCCTTTAAAAGTACTAGTACAAGAGTACAATGAGGAGAACAAATGTAGGTTTAGCATAACATTTGTAAAACAAACAGTTAATGCCTTATCAAAATGCCCTGCCCCCTGGGTACGCCCGGGATGGCCGGGTCTTGTACTACCTGATAGCCGGGGAGTTGATCTTTTTTTGCCCGAGTGTACCGGGCTTATGCCGGGACTGTTCATGGAAGTGTCATGCATGCAAAAAGCCAGGATTTTTGGTCAGAGGGAAACGAAGTGCAAGTTTTCTCCAAAAACGTATAACGTGTACCTACAAAGCTACACTAACACGAGATTGAAAGCACATAATCAACAAGAATTGCGCAATCGGGTTTGACGCATTTTGATGCTTTTGCCCTCCTAGCAGGGGTCGGACTTGGTAGGGGTTTGACATAAAATGTGCCCCGCAGGGCCGGGACTTGGCCATGACATGGCGGGATTTTAACATTTCAAAAACACACCTCTGTGCAGTCCTGGCCATCCCCGTGTACCCAGGGGCCGGGACATTTTTTGATAGGTGCATAATAAAGTGCAAAAGTCAATATGCTCTTAATTTTATCAAGTGATATCAATAGCTCTACTCGTTTTAGATGCATCGTGTAGACTTTGTGTGAAATTACCATAAAATGGAGTATAACCCATGGCCGAAGTCATATAGGGTAAAAGACTTTTGTATACCAGGTTGATTAATCACCTGTCATCTATATTATAAAATAACCATGGCGGTGCCAGACCTTTTTTTTTCTGGGGGGGGGAAGGCAAACAGGGGTCAAAGTTAATTTTTTAGGAGGGGGAAAATATCAAAAAATTTGGCTATCTAACCAATTTTGGCCCCAAATCGCTGAATTTTTGCAAAATCTGTCCTGTTTCTTTCGGCCGGGGGGGGGGGGGGGGACTTGGGGGAACAAGAAACAAATTTGAGGGTCAAAAAATTAAAATGCTCTGATCATGTTGAAAGGCATGCCACATTACCTGTCTAGTCCATAGGATTCAAAATGTATAGTTTGTACTACTTAACGACCATTGGTTTGGAGAGTTTACAGGGTACAAATGACTAAATTGGTAACAAAAAGTCAATCTCAATTTGACAGGGGTCCACATTTATATTTTGCACTGGTTATATTTTAAATACTTCAAATTATTGGCTTGAGGTATGAGGACTCCCAAAAAGTAATCGTTTTGGTTATGTTATTGTTTCTTACCCAAGAACATCAAGTCAACAGAAGGTCACATACAATGGAATTGTGTTGCCCTATGTGCCTATTTGTCCAAACATGATACTATGCATGCCGATGCTACCAATCTATCCTTATTTTGACTACACCTGGCACAAAAGTAATCTCGGTATGTTTTCATCAGTGTGTGCCCAAGTCCTACCATTTGAAAGTTTTTGAAATATACATTTTATTGTCGGTTCTTGCTCTTTCATTTAAATACCTGGCTTGTAAAAAACGTGCGGAAATGGCTGAGATGAATCGCCCAAAAGACGCAAGAACTCCCAGAAAACCAAAAGTGCGTTTTTGGATTTTTCAGTGGGCATGCCAGTTTACTGGGACACGAACACGTGCACCCAATCACTATTTGCAAGTAGGCTTTTCTCCGCTCATTCAGTCGGAAAACCCTCTTTTGTGTAAAATCAATACAACACATATTATTGAAAAATCCAAACTGCAACTTTTGGTTTGGGGTTTGGCCGTCTTTTGGACGCTCTATCTCAGCCATTTTTGCAGGTTTTAGGTTTGAGCTGTTAAATGAAAGAGCAAGACCTAGGCAATAAAATGTATATTTTCAAAAACTTTCAAAATGGTCTGACTTTGGCACACTACTGCTCAAATAACATGCCGAGTTACTTTTTGTTTCCAGGTGGTAGATGAACGTTTTGGTTTCATGTGTTACCAAAATTGGAGCAAACTGATTTTGACACCTTACACCTTTGCTTCTTCGGCCAGGCAGAAGATTAATCCTGAATTGACCAAACCCTGCATGCATGATCAGTGCGTAATTGTGGTGTACACAGCCATCGATTGTTTACCCGTCTCAGCTGTTACTGATATGATACTAGCTGTTGAGTTCAAGAGTTCATATGTCCATACAGGCCATGGTCAAGTGATTATACATAACCTTACTTGCACCACTAGTGATAGTGACATTCCCCTGCTTGCACTATATGAGACTAGTACTAACCTAAAGGTAGTATTGTAACAGTTTTTCTGATGGGTGGGGCAGATTGCAAAATTTTGCTTGACAAATTAAAACTGTAGTTAGAAACTTCTACTGAGCCATGATTTATATCCAAAATAATACTTCCAATGTGAATATACAATTGTGGTGTACGGAATTACATTGGTGTATTTTTTTGTATATTTTAACCACTGATAGCATGGAAAACTATTTCCAGAGCAGACTAATATTTAGGAGTGGTAAAAAGCACACTTTGGACAGCAAGGTGACAGGTATTGACTACTACCATAGTGATTTCGGCCTGTACGATAAGAAAGTTCCCTTTAAAAGGGAAGTATGGTAACTGAAGCTTAGGTGTTCCATGCACTGTGATTTCTACTTCAAAAAATACTTGACCAGACGTATCAGTAAAAAGTAGTAAATGAACTGAATTGTCTTTTGTTTCTCAATAACGGTTGTCATATGATTGCAATAGTATTTATTAAATATAGTGTTACAAAACCAATTGTTGTTTCATTTCAAAATGTGCACTAAAATGCAGAAGATTGTCCTTTTTAAGGACTCGTCTTGTTAACAATTTCAACATTACCCTTTAACTCAAAATCCATAGTCATAGATGGTATACAAAACTATACATTTTTGGAATCCTTTTGACTTAGATGGGACAATATGGCATACATGTCAAACATGCGTGAAGCATTTTACAATAAGTTGGACCCCTGGATAACATTAAAGGGCTGATCCAAGAGATTTCCAGATGGAGGGCGCCTCATTTTTCAAACCAAATCATGTTTTTGCACACACATAATGCTTGTCTGTTATAATCATTGGTGAAATAATAAGCTCAAATCAAAGTCCTCATATAGAAAATCATAACTTGGGTTTTAAAATCGGATCCAGATTTTGGTTATACACGGTTATCCTATGGCCAATGTTATATGTCAGATGTTTAATGCATGAAAACGGAAATTGATTATTTCTAACTTTGGAATTAAGCATTTTTAGGTTACTATCCTTAGTTTTAATGACTATTTTTCATTACTACACAAAAAAATAATTGTGAAATATGCGAGGTCAGCCTTTCAATGACACCTATGAAAAAAGTGAACCGACACTTTGAGAGTATCATACCCTAGCTTGAAACCCAAGGGTCCCTTACAACTACCAAAGTGGTTATTAAAGTTTTCTGTAGCGGGGATGAACGATGATGTTTGACCATGCTCCTGCTCCCGCTTAGCACAAGGCAATAATTCTTAAGAGATAGTAAAGAGATAAGGACATTTTCAGAATGAAGTGCTCCCATGTTTTGCAGAACCTCTTTTGTTTTGTGTATTGAATTGGTCTAATGCCATTGGCTTCTAATAGAACACATTGGTTCTAACTCCAATTCATCTAAACCCATAGTGTCTAATACCATGTCTAATAACCATTTAGTATAACATCCAATTTATATAACACCAGCATGGGCTAAGTCCCTTTGGTCTAATCGCCTGTCTAGTTTCCAATGGCCCATTTGGTCTGCTCCTTGGTCTAAATAACCACAACACCATTTGGTCTAATACCCATTTGGTCTAATATCCATGTAGTCTAATATCCATTAAGTCTAATATCCATTTGGTCTAATATCCATTTGGTCTAATACCCAATTGGTCTAATAGCCATCTGGTCTAATATCCATCTGGTCTAATATTCATTTGATCTAATACCCATTTGGTCTAATGTCTATTTGGTCTAATATCCATTTGGTCTAATATCCACTTGGTCTAATACCTACTTGGCGATACATTTATTGACCACAATTGTTTTGTTGGGAAAGGTTTGCTCATCTTAATGTTCAGAGCCTTCGTAATAAATTAGACCATGTGAAATTGTTTCTTTACCATAATGATATTGATATATTTTGTATACTGAAAACATGGTTAAATGATGAGTTTAATGATAACTTTATACATGTACAAATTGATGGGTATAATATGTGTAGGCTTGATAGAAAACATGGAACATGGTGGTATTGTGTGTTACATTAAAAATGGGATTTCTTATAAACAAATTTCTGATTTTGATGATGATATTGTTGAGGCTATGTGGATGGAGCTTAATTTGCCTCACACAAAGCCTAATAGGCACTGTTTATGATGATGTTATAATCCTTGGCGATTTTAATACTGATATAAACAAGCCTTGTAATTTAAGGAAGATCAATAATATTGCTAGGCATAGTAATATGCAGCAATTAATTAATGATTTCACTAGAATAACTGAAAAATCTAAAACTAAAATCAATCTGGCTTTTGTTTCTAATCCTGATCGTATTTCATCCTCAGGTGTTCACAGTCTTGGACTAAGTGATCACTCACTAATTTACCTAATTCGTAAAAAACAAGAAAGTAAAAGTACCACGTAAAGTAATCAAATATCGTTCGTTTAAGAATTTTAATGAGCATAAGTTTATTAATTCCCTTAAAGAGCTGAATTGGGATCTTGTTGCCCCGCGCGGGAGCGCGGGGCTATAGATGTGGAATAACTTGACAGACATGGAGTTTTTGCTGTATTGAAGCCTGAAGAGCCTTGGTCATAACAATTTTTCATGACAATTGAAAATGATGAACAGTGCTAAAATTACGTAATGGTTGTGATGGACATGGCATAAATATTTATGCAAACACAAAATAGTTTTTGTGGAAGTAAAATGATGACACAGTGTGAGATAGATTGTATTTTCAGTGTTTTTATACAACTTTATATTGGATCTGTACAAGGTTCTATTTCCACGCGTTAAGTGGGGTCAAATATCAACCCAGTTGGGCGAACTGCTAGCAGTGCCCGGTAGCATATTCAGAAATATTGACAATTTCTTGACAGCTGACATCAGTTATGTTGGTCGATTATTTAGGTACTATAGTAAACTTGAACTTGAGGGTGTTTTGAATCAATCCCATGATGCATTGCAATGCTCCTACACTGTACTGTACTAAACACATGTCAGTACTTATGGATAAAAAGATTTTTAAAAGTTTAAGAACCATAAGATATTTCATAATCATGCTAAAAATTCCCTAAGTACTAATGCTTTGTGGGCTAAAATGAGGGTTAATTAAAAAAGTCAGGATTTTTATGTGTTAAGAATAGGATTTTCATGGGATCACATGACCCTGTTAAGGTGAAATTTCCCAAAACTAGTGCATTGTGGGATTGACTCAAAACACCCTCTGACTTGAACTAGAGTATAGTGAACTTGAGTTAAGCTTACGACACCACTATTTATACCATATCAGTTTTCAATAAAGTCACCTACACTAGCATTTTTTTGTTTGGAAATGGTATTTATCTCTCAATTCTTGGCTATTTTCGGATGTTTTAAATAATTCTGCCATTGCGCGGGGCATACATTGGTGCCCAGCACCAAAATGTTTCTTGTATTTAATTGTAGTGATGTAAATGATGCACTTAGGGTTTGGCAAGATTTATTTAACAATGTGCGTGATATTCACGCACCTATTAAAGATAAACTAGTTAAAGGTTCTCAACTTCCTGAATGGATTAATAAAGATTTCATCAAATTAACTAAGGAAAGGGACTACTACTATAAAAAGGCTCACAAAACTAATGATCCTGATGACTGGAAGTCAGCTAACTTGAAAACTTTAAGGAACAAAGTAAATAACATGAATAAGTATTTGAAAAAGACATACTGTGATAACGCTATGAATGATAATGTTAATAACTCTAAACAGTTATGGGATGCCATTAAAAAGCTCATTCCCAGTAGTAATTCGGGTACTATCAATTCTGGATTTGATCTGTATACCAGCTATTGATTAAATACAGAATACCGCTCTCCTCCATGGTTCACTTGGAATTGGGCAAATGGATCATGAAAGCATCCCGTCCTTCGGATTTTTTTTTTTTTTTTTTTTCAAATAGCGGGCCATGTTAGGAGCGTCCGTATCATGGATACACGCGGCCCCGGATCAGCACACTAGCTGAACAAATCCTGACACCACCACAAAGCCATTACCAATGACTTGTGGATACGAGCAAAACAAACAGTAGTAATTCTTCTACTCAGTCAGTTAAATCTAACAATGGACTTACAAATAATGATAAAGAAAAGCTGCATCAAGTTAATGATTTTTTAACTTCAATTGTTAGCAAAATATCTTGCAAGTAAGTTTAATAATCATAACAATTTACTCTTGATAAAAACTACCACTTCTCATTTTGAAATTGATTATGTTCTCCTGAAGTTGTATTTCATGAAATAAGTAAAATGATAATAATAAGTCTACTGGCTCTGTTTAATTTTAAATATTAAGCTTTTGAAACTTCTGCTCCAATTGTTGTTAAACTCAGTGGAATTTATTTGTAATCTCTCTCTTCTCACATCACATTCCATCTGCATGGAAAGAGGCCAAAGTCACTCCAATCTCAAGGATGGTGACAAGAGTGATGTTAATAATTAAGGCTATATCTGTGCTTCCAATATTTCAAAAATTATTAACGTAGTGTCATTAATCCCATTGTACAATTATTAACTGTTAATGGTCTCTAAATTCATTGCCAGTTGGTTTTAGAAAAACAACATTCTACAACAACTCTTCTTGATGTTTCTGATTCTAATTTTGTAAAAACAACATGAATCAAGGAAAGCTACGGTTGCCACTATCATTGACCTCAAAAAAACCTTTGATACTGTCAATATAATCTTGCTACGTCGTAAACTAGAAGTTAGGTTCACGGCAATTCTTTGATGTTTTCTTCATATTTGTGGTAGAACACAAGCGGTGTGTATCAATTCTACTTTATCTGATATTAAAAATATTGATATTGGAATTCCACAGGGGGTCAATTTAGGGCCTTTATTATTTATTATTATGTAAATCTCTTCCTGATAGTTATCAGTTGTAAGTGCGTTATGTATGTGATGACAATAAAGACTCTTACTGCATCAGATCCCAACTTCAGTGGATATGAATGATAATGTGGATAAGAGGCACAAGTGGGTGAAAAAACCAACTGACTTTGACCATAAAGAAAACCAAATTCATGATCTTTGGAACAAAAAAATGTTGTTAATAAATTTAGGATATTAATTCTGATGTAGAATAAGCAGATATTGAAAGAGTTGACAATCAAGGTACTAGTTGTGTCTTTGACCCACTTTATCTTTGGTGTGAGCATGTTGATTTATATCATTCAATTATTTCAAAACGCACTGGTGTTATTCGTAGAGTAAGTTTTATCTTCCTTCAAACACCCTTCCTCTATAGTTAGCAATGCTTTAGTTTTCCACATTTTGACTATTGCAGTCCAGTTTGGTGTCTAACTGCAAAAAATTGAATATTCTATACCTCTCTTCAAATTCTGCAAAACAAGCTGCTCGTGTTCTTTTATTGCGATATTAGAACCTCAATTAATATTTGTCAGTTCAGTTTCCTTTGAGGGCCTTGTCCCAGGGCCGAGTTGTCGCGGCTAAACCGCACCCCCAGCGATTCTCTAAGGAAATTTGATGAGGAGGGTAGCTGGGTTACCCTGGTAGAATTAAAAAGAAGATCTAATTACAGGGGCGTCAACTCTGGAGAGCTATTGGCGGACATCCAGCACATGCTGTAGTAGGGTGAGCACGGTGCCCAAAGGCCTCGGCCCATCGCCGAAAACTGGATTGGGCCTTCGTCAGAAGGGCCATCCGGTAAATTATCGTTGGCTCCCAATTAAATCTCACAAAGCAGATTGATGAGTGGAGTGGTGTAGCGGCCACCCCCGTTAGCAGGGACAAAAACCGGATTTCAAACTTGGTATAACTAACGAACTAGGAATGACTTGATGGGGACTACTTTACACTGGGAGAAACTTGACAAAGATGGCAAAATCAGCTTTTTTGGTTGTTCAAGTCTTAAACAAAATTATGCCCCATCTTATATTTCATATCAGTGATGTATATTTGATGTTCATTCCAAGAAACCAGTAGTCAATCTTCCAACCACTCTTGTTATCCATCCTTTAACAATAAACCAGGAACGGTTTACACTTACTTTTAGAGGGAGTACAATTTGGAACAGCCTCCCGACTGATCATGTAAGGTACAATTTATTTTCTGATGAACATAAATACTTTCAAAGCTCATGTTCTAGAGTGAGTTCGTTATATTTTGTCCTCTATGATTTTGAAATTTATATTCAAATGTATTATTTATATTTTGCATGGCTTTTGTATAGGATTATGTATTTGTCAGGGTTCATGGGAGCCCAGTTTTTGTAACTGACCGAGTAACCTTGATAATAAAGCATGTACACTACTACTACTATGGGTTGACTTTGCCATTGTCTAATCCCCAATTGGTCCAAATGGCTTATTTGTCTTAACTCCAATTGGGTATCATACAATTAGTCTAAACCCATTTAGGCTAATGATCATTAGTCTAATAACCATGTAGTCATTCTGGTCAAATCTAATATAGTTTAAATAACTCATACTGTCTATAACCAAATTGGTCGAATGCCAATTGGTCTAATGCACATTGTTCTAATGCCAATAGGTCTAATACCATCTGGTTAATTCCCATTTTGTTTCTAATACCCATCGTCCTACTATCCATTTGGTATAATATTTTTATATAGTCTAATAGTCATTTGGTCTAATACTCATTGGTCTAATGCCACATGGTTCAATATCCATTTGGTCTAATGTCCATCTGGTCTCAATATCCATTTGGCTTAATACGTAAATCACTGTTTAAGATCAATATTTTGGGTTTAACATCTAAATGGATATTAGACTAAATGAGTCATTATAAGACCAAGTGGAATGTAGACCAAGTAGATATTTAGACCAATGGACATAGACCAAATGAATATTAGACCAGATGGATTTAGACCAGATGGTCGGTAGGTAATAAAAGGGTACACTAAAAATGGGGGGGGATCGTTGACAACTCCAACTTTTTTTCAGTTTAATTCCATAAACTATTTGACTCTGTTCAAAGAATTATGTCTATATTGCTAGAAGCATGCTCTTTAAGATAAAACCACTTTCTGGATTAGTATTGTGAGAGTTACGTCGAAAACCTATAGCTAGGTAACGGGGGATACGGTGGTGGGGGGGGGGGGGGGGGGTGGAGCAGGTGGGGGGAGCGCCATACAAGACAACACACAAAATGGCGTGTGAAAACGGGTCGCTATAAATTTTTTTTTTTTATAAATAAGTAGAGAAAGTGTGAAACACTTGTGGGGCTCAAATTGCACATTACACTGTCTGAATGTAGATCTAAACTCATGATTACAAACTATAAGGTTCCATTAATGTTGGAATAGTAAAATTAGATGTTAATTAGGTTAAAATGTTGATCACTTTTGGGGAATGTTAGGCTGTTCTGTACGAAAAATATATCACAAAAAATGAGTTAGAAACTTGGATAACTGATTTAAATTATCTTATAATTCTCTTTTAATCACACATTTTGGTATCCCTTATTATAAAAGGTAAGTAGCCTAATGAAGCATTAAATAATTAATGTCATGGACCAAACATCATCTTTAACAAAATTGGGCATTTGGGTGGGACCGTATGGAGTCACATGAGTTTAGAAACATTTATGAGTAATGTCACAGGTCAAAACAAGAAAGGTTGTATGTAGTATACAACTAAAGCGATGATTTAAATGTGGTTAGAGGAATAGATATGATTCATGCAAAGGATACACTTGTACTTAGGGTTCAAGACCTTGAAGACGTCATGTGCTCAATAGCCGCCGATCCGTGTATTTTTTGCGTTTTTAGTATGATGTCAAAAGGTCAACAGGTTAGTAGCTATCGGATACAAATTTCACTTTCTATAAGTAGAAATGGCCATTGTACACTGTTAAGGTTAAAATATAGGGTGACATGCTGGGCTCAAAATGGTAAATACAGGGCAACATTAAATATTGCCTATTGACATGAATCATGCATCATAGGCTCACCCTTCTAAAAAATACTGCCGCTTGTGAAACTCTGAAATAAGACTGAAAGACATTAGCGCTCGTTCTCTGGTATCCACGTTTCCAAACAGTCATCTAGGCCGAAGTGGTAAATATCGCGCCTAGATAGCGAGAGGTCCCGGGTTCGAAGACAGTGTAGTTTCGTCTTTATTTAATCTGTGCTCGCCATTTCTCCGAGTGTTTATTGAACAAACGGGTTGTCACTGAAAGTTAGGATTATTGTAGATTAAGTTATAAGGTGTCCCCACTGTATAATTGTATTATTAGATGTATTTGAAAGTGTTTTTTAAAATTATAATGTGTTATCAGTATCAGGTGGGTATAATGCTCAAGTGATTTACTAAGTTAAACATTACAAATATACATATGTAAGGGACCATTTATAAAATATACATATAACACCATCTATTTAATCTGTATTTGCCTTAATGTTTAATACTGTATTGATTTATCTTGTCTTTTATAAGGGATCATGTGTTGGCGTGTTCTGAGTGCATGGGGATTATTAAAAATTTGTAGTTGAAATATTGCTTGATACATGGATGGGTGATGTTGAGTCGAAACTTTGTGTAATGTGGTATGATGTGATATTATAATTATGAATTGATCAGTATATCTTGTGAAGCTGTTGGGTGGTTTTGTAGATGGCAGTTATCTATGTGTATTGTTGCAATCAATTGGTTTATCTTGTTAATACATGATGGGGTGATGATCTGGTTCCTCAGTGTATGATGTGTAGTCTATTATAAAGTAAAGTTGATTGAAAATGAAAGTTTTAATATTGGTCGTTTTGTTGATAATGTTTAAAGGTTTTATCTTAATGACACAATATGACAAAATTGTCGTTAAATTTTAATACTACTCACTCAAACCATCTACATATAGCGGGCAATACAGTGACATCTAATGTTTTGCCTGCGGGCAGCTACTTCCGGGTCAAGTGACGACTCCAAAAACATAAACATGTAACTGGTCTTAGGTTTAAGGATGATAACTCGGAAATCTTCCACAAATAATCGACCCACTTCATTGGCCCTAAACAAAATAGGAAGTACGGTATGCTCGTAAACAACAGTAAGAGAGGCAATATACAACATCTTCGTGTAACTTAAAGTTCACACCAACTACATACTGAACCAGTGATTAGGCCACATCCAAGGCATGCGAGATTACACCAATCCAATCTTAAAGGTGATGCCAAAAAGTGTGAGTTTTCTTTCAGAATTCAGCTGTTTGAGAGGTACTATTATTAACCCAAAACAAGAAATAAAAACAAAAAAATATCACTTTTGCAAACTAATTGGAGTATTTATTCCCACTAACTACATCCTGTTGTAAATTTGAATGAAATTCATTGCAGGCAAATATAAGGTTTTCATAACAAATTAGTTCTAAATGTCTTCTTGGGGAAGGGAAATAGGCATAGAGGGCACTAATAACATACAAAAACTTTCATGGACCATTGTAGGCCTATATGGCACGATTACACAATGGAATTTTCTATTTTTGTGAAGGTAATAGCTCTTGCATGTCCCTACTTAATGACTGACAGTTGTCAAAATCATGTCGCCATTGCTTAAATTTGCTTAAAATAAAAGCATGGGGTCAAGGGTCAAAATGGTGTGATGCTGAACCTGGTGTTGATGCTGAATTGGTGTTGATGCTTGAACTGTGTGATGCTAAAACTGGTGTTGATGCTGAACCTGGTGTGTTGATGCTGGATCTGGTGTTGGTTCATCAGACAAATGGTATTGATGGTAAGGACCAAGACAATAGGGCTATTATCAGAGCTAGCACAAAAACACCCAGACTAATGGGAAAGCATTTTCAGTTTTTTGTGTTACAGCTTAATATGATACTCATAATCACTTATTTGATTTTTAGATCGTTGAACTTTATGTTCACATTGTGAGTTCATTTCTAAGCCGAGAGACTTGGTTTTGGTACCTAGTAATAGATATTTTGATAATCACTCAATTTGAAGATACATGATAGTGGGTTGTGGCGATCCTTCCAGTACTTAAATTCTACTGTACTACAGGTAAAATTGTGTTTAGTTGTCGTTAAATTTTAATACTCACTCACTCAACCGATCTACTATATAGCGGCATACAGTGACCTCTAATGTTTTGCCTGCGAGCAGCTACTTCCGGGTCACGTGACCGACTCAAAACGTAAACATGTTAACTGGTCTATAGTTTACGGATGATAACTCGGACATCTTCCACAAACTACCAACTTCATTGGCCTAAACAAATAGTGAAGTACGGTATGCTCGTAAACAACAGTAAGAGAGGCAATATACCACATCTTCGTGTAACTTACAGTTCACACACACTACATAACTGTACCAGTGTATTTAGCACATCCAAGGCAATGCGAGATCACACCAATCCAATCTTAAAGGTGATGCCAAAAAGTGTTGAGTTTCTTCAGACTTCAGCTGTTTGAGAGTCTCATTTATTATGACAAAACAAGAATAAAACAAAAAAATATCAACTTTTGACAACTAATTTGGAGTATTTATTCCACTAACTACATCCTGTGTAAATTTGATGAAATTTCATTGCAGGCAAATATAAGTTTTCATACAAATCTAGTTCTACATGTCTTTCTTTGGGAAATAGGCATAGAGGGCACTATAACATACAAATTATGACCATTGTAGGCCTATATGGCAAGATTCCCACAATGGATTTTCTGATTTTTGTGAAGGTAATAGCTCTTGCATGTCCCTACTTAAATTGACTTGACAGTTGTCAAAATATGTCGCCATTGCTTAAATTTGCTCTAAAAATAAGAGCATGGGGTCAAGGGTCAAACTGGTGTTGATGCTGAACCTGGTGTTGATGCTGAAATTGGTGTTGATGCTGAAACTGGTGTTGATGCTAAAACTGGTGTTGATGCTGAAACTGGTGTTGATGCTGGATCTGGTGTTGGTTCATCAGACAAATGGTATTGATGGTATGCCCAAGACAATAGGGCTATTATCAGAGCTAGCACAAAAACACCCAGACTAATGGAAAGCTTTTCAGTTTTTTTGTTACAAGCTTTAATCTGATACTCATAATCACTTATTTGATTTTTAGATCGTGAACTTTATGTTCACTAGTTGTGAGTTCATTTCTAAGGCCATGGACTTGTTTTTGGTACCTAGTAATTATATTTTGATAATCACTCAATTTGAAGATACATGATAGTGGGTTGTGGCGATCCTTCCAGTACTTAAATTCTACTGTACTACAGGTAAAATTGTGGTTTAGGTACTCCAGCAATGTTGTTTTTGCACCCCAACTGCGCCCGGTGGTAGCTTCAATGTCATTCATTGCCACTAAGTCATCATTCTTCGAGATGCGGCCTTCAACCTGGTAATAGACAAATCAAGAAACACAATTTTATATAGAAATATATACTAAAATTACAGGAATTTGAACTAGGTCACTTTCACTGGACACAAATTTCGGTAGGGGTACAATTCCATGTCATTCCCCCATTTTTGATGCACATGCATTTGAAGAAAAATGGTCAATTGGTACGAGTCATCTCATTCCAGATCCAGAATTTTTGTTATACACACTATCCTATGGCACTTATACAATACAGAAATGTTTAATGCACGAAAACAAAAAATCTGATTAATCTCAAACTTTGGGTGACATTTTAGGCGACTATTTTTAGTTCTAGTTGGCAATTTCTAATTATTACAAAAAAAATTATATTTCATAAATCTCTGTGTCATCCTTTAAAAGCAGTCAATATACATACTCAGACCGCGAGCACACCCTCCCGAATACTGCAATACAGTATAAAATTAACCAATCGGAAAGAGTGCATCTCGAAACTGGCGATGCAAAAATTTAAATGTGTAACCATTGCTGAAATCTGTTGATGCAAAAATGTGTCACCTTCTGCACCAGTTTTGTGTACCACAAATATGTCGCATTTACATACTTGGAAAACAAATGTGGGGACAATTTAATCACAATTAACAGCGCAATTTGACAACAAAAGGGGGAATTTCAACTTCCTAAAATCAGGAAAAATATCAAAAAATGCATTGATTCAGAAATGTGTACCCTGAATGAAACTGTACAAAAACACCTGGTCAGGGGAGCCAGGGTCAAGATCAATGTCCATATGTCCAGGTCAGCATGTCATCAGCTAGCTCCGTTAAAATGCATAGCTGAAGTTGGGAACAAGCTTTACAGAAAAATGTAATGGCCTGAATGGCAGGGAGACACCTGTAGGCTAGGGCATTTCACTATTTCACTATTTACCATGTAGCATTCTGTAAATGGTCAATGCCTTGGGTTCACCTTTTTCGACCTTTTTAAAAAATTAAGCAGCACTGGTGTTTTTTATTTCTTATTTTTATGTGTGGCAGTCTGCATATCGACATGCACACTTTATTTGCATGATGTTGGTATGTGTGGGTATGAGGTTGTGTGTGCGTGCATATGTAGGTGTAGGGTGTGGATTATGTTTGTGTGTTTAGGGTGCGTGATTGGAATTAGCTTTTAATTATGTGGTGTGTGCACATGCATTTTCTGTCGGTTGTGTTTTTAATTATATGTAAAAAAAAAAAAAAAAAAAAGGTGTGGATTAGGTTGGTGCGTGCGTGCGTGTGAGTGTGTGTGTGTGTGTATGTTTCAGGGAGACACCCGTAGGCTAGGGCATTTCACTAATTCACTATTTACCATGTACCATTCTGTAAATGGTCAATGCCTTGGGTTCACCTTTTTCGACCTTTTTAAAAAATTAAGCGGCACTGGTGTTATTTCTTATTTTGTGTGGCAGCTCTGCATATGGACATGCACACTTTATTTGCATGATGTTGGTATGTGTGGGTATGAGGTTGTGTGTGCGTGCGTATTTAGGTGTAGGGTGTGGATTATGTTTGTGTGTTTAGGGTGCGTGATTGGAATTAGCTTTTAATTATGTGGTGTGTGCATGTGTATTTTCTGTCGGTTGTGTTTTTATTTATATGTTTATAGGCCTATGTGATGAGGGTGTGGGTTAGGTTGGTGTGTGTGTGTGAGTGTGTGTGTGTGTGTGTGTTTGTGGGAGTGAAGGATTAATTTAATTATTTCTAAGGTTTAGCCTATTAGGTATGATTTTTACTTGTAATTTGTAAATTCTACTATTTAATGTATGTAATTAGATGAGCTGGTCTCTTTTATTATGTAATTTTATATGTCCAGCGCTTTGATCTATTGAAATAGCACTAAATAAATACCTGTTATTATTATTATTCAGTGTCTGTCCGGACTCTTCTCAGAGAATGTTCACAGCTGGTCAACCTCAGTTTCAACTGGGGAACCAGTGATTCCTGTAACCATGGTAACAATGTGGGGATTACACCAGACCTGACCAGGCTTGGGTCCTGGAACTATTCAAGGCATGGATCAGATCATTATAATAATAATATATTCTCAAGAAAAAAAATGAAGGTGTTGTGGAGAGGCACGTCAGTGGCAAGCAAAGTTTTTAAGCCAGGGGAAGGGGAGCAAGGGGCAACAAGGTCATCTATATCTACTGGAAACTCTGAATCTACTGACGACATGAGCAAGGGCGATCCTTAAAAAAGGATGCTGACATTATTGCCAGCATTTACCAAACTTGAAAAGCATGTTGTAATCAGCTCACAGACCATTGCTATTGTATATGTGCTAATCCATCTTTCACTTGCCAGATCACTATCTTACCACACAGGGCCGGCGCAAGCGAGAGAAAGAGCAAGAGAAAGAGAGGAGAAAGAGAGAGAGAGAAGCAAAAAGAGAGGGAGAGAAAGAGAGAAAGAGAAGGGGAGAGAGGGAGAGATAGAGAGAAAGAGAAAGAGGGGAAGGGAGATCGTGCGAAAGGTGGAATTGAAAGTTTCGATTGTCTTAAATAAGTATTAGTCAGGTGGAAGTTTGTGCACACAGCCTGAAGGATGGAAATGGAGTACAGACTTTTTATATCGATAGTTTTGAGTTTATTAGGACCTAAGCCAATAATTTTTGAAGGGTGTGCAAAATTTGGTGCAGTGGCATTTTTGAAAATCCAATATGGCTGCTTCCATGTCCAAAATCACTAAAAAAAAAAAGAGACATGAGGAGATTTCCAGAAAGAAGCGCCCCCAATTTTTCTCGAACCTAGGTTTTTAACATATTTGGAATGCTTACCAATGTATTAGATCACACCTGAAGTGAATAAGCCGAATACGCCGTCTTTATGTAATAAGATGATGATTTAGTAGTTTCTGAAAAAAAAAAAAAAAAAAAAGAGAGTCCCTGACAGTTATTGACAGTGCATTCCAGATTCTAGGTGCATGCAAATACCGAGAAAGATCTGCGTAGATCTTGGAGTTACAAAGCTTCTCACAATGCAGGTTTTGCGACGCAGATCTCAGTAACCTACGAGTAGTGAGACAAAATAAAAGGTCAGAAGTAGGAGCGATACCAGACAGTATCCTATAAGTCAATAGAGCAATTTTGTACGCAATCCTATCACGAATCGGCAGCTAGTGTAGTGCAACAAAACATAAGAAAAAAGATCAATCTTGATTGATGAAGTGACCACGGTAGATAACGCATTCTGGACACGTTACAGTTTGCCAAGATCCCTAGAAGGAAAACCTACTTTAAAGAGACATGAGGAGATTTCCAGAAGAAGCGCCCCCAAATTTTCTCGAAACCCGATTTTTTACATATTTGAAATGCTTACCAATGCATTAGATCACACCTGGAGTAAATAAGCCCAATACGCCGTCTTTATGTAATAAGATGATGATTTAGTAGTTCATGTCGTGCACGACAGAAAGTCAAAGCATGGTTTTCTATGGGGAACGATTACGATAGCAGGCAAGTTCAAAACAAGGTTTGCGGTTTTCTTTTTGCACCTGTGTGTCCAATAAACCTTCCAAACGTTCTCGGTAGGTGGTCTACAACCGATCCAGTGAAATTTAAGAGAAATTCATATCCTAAAAAAATCTCCTCCTGTCACTTTAAGTATTTTTGATAGAGACAATTTTTTGCGGTACTCCGGTGTTGTTACGCAGGATGAAGTGTTAATAATGTAATTTGGTCATTACATTGCCTCAAAAATCAAATATGGCTGCTCAAAAGTCAAATACGCGCTCGGAATCATTAAAATGATCTTAACTCCTCCAGTATACATATGTATGATATGCAGAATTAATCCTAAACACATAAAACATGTTTTTTCTGCAGGTGTCCCCCAATCGGTTACCCATTGAACACAATCTGCAAGTGTTATTTTAACACCGTCTAGAAATGCATTTCGGAATGCCTCAAACATTCAAGTGGTTTCTCCACTTTTTGCAAGTTTATAGGCTTGTTATCTATGTCAATATTTAGTTTAAATGCTTTACGCTTATTAGATATCTGTATTTGGTCACTAAAACCCTATATTTGGCATTTGCTCTGTAATCGACATTTTTTTATATTCAAGATGGCAGCTAATATAGGCCGCTTAAAAAAGATACTTAAAAAAACCTATATTATGGTTATTTTTCAACAATTATTATTATAATGGTGTAAATTTAAGAGGTATGGAATAAGTATTTGACAATTTGGCATCCTTATCTGGCATTTTTGTTTCGTTACATGCAAAAATTTTAATACGGGAGCCAATTATGGTTGCTTTTTTAGCTTCTTTAAAAACAATTACAAAACCAACAAACAAGAAAACACTACCAGTGAAATAATTAACTTTAAAATTAAATTATTAAAAGTTTAAATAGTAGTTAGATCTATGTCGTTGCAACCATCACAGACGAAAACTGTGTATTATTGTTTTTTTTATTTTGACAGTAACGAGGGAGCGGTGTCTTGGTACAAATTCAACTTGTCGGTGGGGGGGATGCAAGCCGTGGACTGCTGTGGCCGGGTTCCGTCGGGGGGGTATCGGTACCCACCGTATTTTAGGTTTGTCAAAGGAGAATCGTTGACAGTCAGTCATATTGGCTGCCAACTTTTTGGTAAGCATGTTACACACTTCGATGCTTAATATGAGTTCCTACTGGGTATAGAGCCCTAGAATATGCCTCTATCACAAATAACTTGATGATTATAATGATTTCGGGGCATATTGGATTTTCGGGTGGCCATAAAATTGGATTTGAGTGGTAAGGTTGTGATCAAAGCACATCAAAACCTGTCCAGTAGATTCCTCGTGTTTTACAACCATGGATATAGATCATAAAATTATTGCCAGTTTCAATGAATTTGTAGAGTGGTAGCGGCCATATTTGATTCTCTATAAAAGCACTGCAACAAAATTTTCACACCCTCTAGAAATTATTGTGCGTTAGTTGCCTCATTAACTAAAATCGTCGGATAAGGGAAAAGTCTGGTACTCTCCATTTCCACCTGCACCCACAATTCTCCTGAGAACTATAGTTGGTATTCAAAAATTAGGTAATATCAATGGGGATCCGAAGGAGCCGTCGTCCCTCCCCCTTCGCCGAAAAAATCATGCGACATTGAACTTAGCCTACTACTTTTATATTTTATACGGAAAATACTTTGTAACCCGTAAAATTTCCAAATTTTTGCGGCGCTAAAAACGCCGCGGTACAAGGTGCAACAAGAGATTTCAGCATACTGTTGTCCAAAAAATTGAAAATTCTGATTTCTTCACTAAGTAAAGCTTTCTAATCAAAAATTCCCCATGTGAAATGACAATCTGAGATTTTCTTTGGTACAAAAATTTTGGGAGAAGCAAAAGAGAGGGAGAGAACTAGACGCACAGATTGTGTTAGCAAACACGGGTATTTTCGCATGTGTGACATGGAGCTTTGACCACTGGGATCGAGATTCCCAAAGTCCGCATCAAGCCCAGGAGCGATCAGTATCCAGTTTGGGCTCTGAGGTTGCGGTGGTTCTTGAGTTATATTAGTAGCCCTACAATTTAGCATTTGGCTCCCTGAAACCCTTGAACTTTAACCTCTGGGATCGAGAGGTACACAAAGGGCACAATCAGGGGTCCGAGGGCTATAAGCCTGCAAAATATGAGCCCTGAGGCTGCTGTGGTTCTTGAGTTATGGGTGGGCCCCCCTACATTTAACGTTTGGCCCCCCTGTAGCCTTTGAAATTTCGACCACTGGGATCGAGATAGCCCAAAAGGCACAATCCGGGGCAAGGGCTATCAGCCGGCAAGAATTTGAGCCCTGAGACTGCTTGTGGTTCTTGAGTTTCTGGGTGGCCCCCTACATTTGTGTGGGTAGACGTTTTTGGGGGCACGCCCTGTAGCCCTGAACTTCGACCTCGGGGATCGAGATACCCACAATGCACATCAGGGGGCAAGGGCTATCAGCCTGCCAGATGATTTGAGCCCTGAGGCTGCTGTGGTTTCTTAGTTATGGGTGGCCCCCTACATTATAACGTTTGGCCCCTGTAGCCCTTTAACTTTAACCCCTGAGATCGAATACCCAAAAGGCACATCAAGGTCCAAGGGCTATCAGCCTGTAAAAGTTGGGCTCTGAGGCTGGCTGTGGTTCTTTGTTTATAGTTGTCCCTAGATTTTAACAATTTGGCCCCCTGTTAGCCCTTTGACCTTTGACCATCTGGGCGAAGATACCCAAAAGGCCATCGGGGTCCAGGGGCTATAAGCCTAATCTGGGTTTGGGCCCGAGGCTGCTATGGTTCTTGAGTTATGAGTGTTCGTTGTAAGCACTTGAAAAGAAGGAGGAGAAGGAGAAGAAGAAGAACTTTAACAGCACGATAGCACGATATATTCGCATGT
Organism: Ophioderma brevispina; assembly: GCA_023653785.1. Classification (NCBI taxonomy): domain Eukaryota; kingdom Metazoa; phylum Echinodermata; class Ophiuroidea; order Amphilepidida; family Ophiodermatidae; genus Ophioderma; species Ophioderma brevispina. The sequence goes on from JAMKCH010008310.1 coordinate 20,640, forward strand.
CCATACAGGCTATAGTAAAGAGAGAAAGAGAAGGGGAGAGGGGATAGAGAGAAAGATCAAGGGGGAAGGGAGATCATTGCGAAAGGTTGGAATTGAAAGTTTCGATTGTCTTAATAATTATGGGTATTCAAACTTAGTAATATCAATGGTGGATCCAACGGAGCCGTCGTCCCTCCCCAGCTCGCCGAAAAAAACAATGCGACATTGAGACTTAGGATAGGCCTGACTACTTTAAATAATTTATAATAACTGAAAATACTTTGTAACTCCGTAAAATTTCCCAATTTTCGCGCTAACGCGCGGTAAAAGGTGCAACAAGAGATTTCACAGAACCGGGTGGGCCCAGAAAAAATATGAAATTCTGATTCAGTCTGCACAATGTAAAGCTTCTATCAAAAATGTCCCCATGTGACATGACTAATCTGATATTTTTCTTTGGTACAAAAAATTTTGAGAGGCAAAACTAGAGGGAGAAACTAAGACGCCCACAGTGTTTTTAGCAAACACGGGTATATTCGTCCGATTTGCAGTGGAGCATGTGGACCTTAGATCTAGATTCCCCCAAAAGTCGCATCATAGGCCCAGGGGCTAAATCAGTATAACCAGTTTTGGGCTCTTAGGTTTCGGTGGTTCTTCAGTTATGAGTGGCCCTACATTTTAGCATTGGCCCCGGTACGCCTTGAACTGTTAACCTCTGGATCGAGATAGCCAAAAGGCCCTCAGTAGGGGGCCGAGGCTATAAGCCCCTGCAAATGATCCCTGGGCTGCTGTGGTTCTTTAGTTATGTGTGGGCCCCCTAACATTTAAAACGTGTTGGGCCGCCCTGTAGCCCTTGAACTCACCTCTGGATCGAGATACCCAAAAGGCACATCAGGGACCCAAGGGTTATCAGCCTGCAAGATTTGAGGCCTGAGGCTGCTGTGGTTCTTGAGTTATGGGTGGCCTCCCTACATTTTAACGTTTTGGCCCCCTGTAGTCCCTTGAACTTTAAAAACCCCCCTGAGATCGAGTATATCCAAAGGCATCATCAGGTCCAGGGCTATCAGCCGGTGTAAAATTTGGCTCTGGGGCTGCTGTGGTTCTTGTTTTATAGGTGGTCCCTGAGATTTTAACAGTTTGGCCCCCCTGGGTAGCCGCTTGACTTTGACCGGTCGTGGGGTCGAGGTACCCCAAGCACATCGCGGGTGTCCAGGGGCTATAACCATCTGGTTTGGGCCCCGAGGCTGCTATGGTGGGTCTTGAGTTATGAGTGTTTTTGTGGTGGTAAGCATCTTAAGAAGAAGGAGGAGAGGAGAAGAAGAAGACTTAACAGCACGAGCACTATATATTCGCATGTTATACATGCGGAATATAAAGAGATAAAGAGAAGGGGAGAGCAGGGATAAGAGAGAAAGATAAAGAGGGGACGGAGATCAATGGGGGCGAAAGGTGGAATTGTAAGTTTCGATTGTGCTTAAATAAGTATGTATTCAAAATTAGTAATATCAATGGTGGATCAAGGGAAGCCGTCGTCCCTCCCCCTTCGCCGAAAAAAATCAATCGCACTTGATACTTACCCTACTTTATAATTTACACAGACGAAAATACTGTTGTAACCCCGTAAATGTTCAACATTTTTCCGCGCTACGCGTCGGTAACAGGTGCAACGAGAGATTTCACATTTATCAACAGGTGTCCTGAAAATATGAAATTCCTGATTTCTGCACTAATGTAAAGCTTTCTATCAAAAAATGTCTCCATGTGCAATACTAATCTGAGATTTTCTTTGGTACAAAAATTTTGAAATTTCGAATTGACTCTGTTTTACCGCCCATTTTTTACATTAAAATTCAGCAAATCAAAATCTATCTATATGAAATCACTACTTTCACGACAATATGGATGCCCCCAAATCTTTCGTTTGCACCTATAAGGAGTTTAGACCCGATTTCAGCGCAGGGCCTATCTTATCTTGGTTTTTGTTGCCCTGTAGGATTTTAAAAGGGGGTACATATGAACTCTTTCCCCGCAAGCAGTGATTAGGGGACAACTTAAATAATTCAAATTGTCCAAATTGGCATGATAAAATGTGTTGGTGGAATCGGAACATTGCCAAGGTTTTGCGCCTTCCCGTAACTTTACACCTCGTGTGGCTTGATATAGGTACTCTCCACGACACGTTTCATGATGTAACGGTGATTAATACGAAAAACAAATCCCTTATACTTTACTTTTACTTTGATCACACGGGACCACTATAACGTGAACCACTTCAAATTTCAAATTGTTTCGATCAAATTTCCATGAGAAATGCGTTTTGACAGCGAACTGCATTGCAAGGTGTCGCGGCTTTCGCGCGGAGGTTGACAACCACTACCACGCCCCTCGCTTTCTTGATATAGGCCCTATAAACTCTCCTGAAACATCTTTAACCCACGAGAAGCCCATCTGGAAAACACAATTTTCCCGGGCCCTTATGGGAATGCACCATTAGACCTTCAAGGAGGGCGGGTTGGAAATTCACGGCCGACCCATACAGCAAAAAAAAACCTCCTTCCCCACTTCCAGTAAAAAAAAAAACTTTACCCACACTTATAAGAGGTTCAAAAACTTGCCCCGTTGAAAACACAAGAAAAACATTGCCCCTGTTACTTACATTGGGAAATACTCAATAACCCATCAGATTTGGGCAATTTAATGTTCCATGGGGGCGTCAACGCCGGTAAAAAAGAAATTACATACCTAATTGTAAGTGGTAGGGCTTCCCAGATTTTGGAATGAACGACAAATTCGTCATTGAACTTTGCGACCAATCTTGTACTACCTCTACGCATGCATGAAACGGCCCGTGGACCAACTTTGATGTGCTTCTTTCAAAAATTAGCCTTACACCATTAGTTTATCTTTTTTCAGACCGTTACTCAAAGTAGGCCTATATTACTATTTTTTATAATTAACTTGCAATTTAAATTGGGTCTATCAATTATTAAGTAGAAAATATGCCTGAACTAAATGCTCCAAGTTTCGCCCGCACCCACACCCGCATCGCTTACGCGGCACATGGCTGCATTGTGGCCATTATATCAGACAAAAACTAAAACAATTTGGTTTTTACCACCAAATTTGCATGAAAAAATGTGTTTTGGAAAGTGAACATTGCGTTCCGCACATTGCCTGCACTCACCCCGGCAGCTCGATATACATACGCGTACTATCCATTGACACTTTGCATACAACAAATGGTAACCCATCAACTATATTTTACTTTTTAAAACCGTTGATCATACCTATAAGCATTATTTCCAATTGTTTCTAACAAATTTGCATGGGAAAATGTGTTTTGGAAAGCGAACATCGCAAGGGTTCCGCACCCACCCCCAGACAGCTTTATATTCGAAATTTTCATGAACAATTTATGCTTAGTTCAAACAAAATTTAAAACCATCAACTATATATTTTACTTTTTAAAACGTTGATCATACCTACAGAGTGGTCCAAAAAAGGTTTACACTTTTTTGTCTTAAAATTTCTCAAAAGTGGGTGGACATATCAAATTTGTTTGAAGATATTTATTACCTACAATATCTTGTTAGAACCTGGTGAAAATGACGTTAAAAACAGAGCTCAAATAACAAAATGGCGGCTGTGTAGAGAAAAATATTCAAAACCCCTTTGCACACACGTAAGTCTATGGGGCAATCGTGGTTAACAACAATCAATACCATTGCGTGAACTGTAGGCCTACTCAAGTAACAAACTACTGACCACCCTTCAATCGTGAAACTGAACCAAAGAGACGTATATACACTTGAATCACTTGACGGGCTGCGTTGTTCAATGTTTGAGTGTATCAATCTTTGCTATAATGATCGCCAACTAACTGCCATAGTTTACGTGTGTGCAAAGTGGTTTTTCACCTTTTTTCTCCATGGCGGCCATTTTGTCATTTCAGCTTTGTTTTCAATGCCGTTTTCACCAGGTTCCAACAAGATATTGTAGTTAATAAATATCCTCAAATATATCTAGCCACATTTGAGAAATTTCATAAGAAAAGAGTGTAAACTGTTTTGGACCACTCTGTTATAAGCATTTAAAAAAGGCATTATATAAAATGTAACATTTAAAGTGAACCAATTACCAAATTTCACGTTGTTTTCTATCAAATTTGAATGGGAGAATGTGTTTGGAAAGCGAAGTTGCAAGGGTTTTCCGCACTCACGCGGGGGGCACCCCCTCCAGCACCCACCCCGGACAGCTTATATAGGGAACTCTACATGAACACTTATGCTTACTTCAAACAAACTGAACCCATCAACTATGTTTACTTTTTAAAACCGTTTTGATCATACTTATAAGCGTTATTTCAAAATTGTTTCTATCACATTTGCATCAGTGGGAAATGTATCTTGGCAAGCGAACATTGCCGGGTTCGCGCTGGGGCAAGAAGGAAGAAGGGGGAAACCATATGGTCATGGAGCATTAATTTCGGGCAAATCTCTAGCAGCCAGAACTGCACGCCGGTATATAGATGATGTGACCTATGGTGTCACATATTGACATTCAGGGCGCCCTCTGTTTTTTTCTGGCAGGCAAAATATTTCTGTCCGTCATGACCGACCACCATAAAATCTGGTCATAAATTACTTGCAGAACCTTATCTTGTCTAAATCTGTTACAATATGCAACTGGTAGCATTATCAACATGCTTAAGTAGACTTTTTGTATTATTTCATTTGAAACCAAAGTTGAGCAAAACCAAATTCCCTGTGCAAAGTTTAGGGGCTTCTGCCTCCAGTTTCTCTCTTACACAACTTAACCCAACAGTGGCTCCACAAACAGAAACATATGTCAATCATCTAGATACCATACCGTAACGCTCATGTATAGCTACTGTCTTACACGGACCACCCTTTAAGCTAGGAATGGAGCAAAAACAGTAAAGTCACCACCATTGTTTTCATGGAACGAACTCTACCAAATCGCAAAGACACCCTGGAGACTTTAAAAGTGTTCATTGAGACTTTAAATTGTCCATTGAGACTTTAAAAGTTCCACGGAGACTTTAAAAGTTCCATGGATAAATCCAAAAATCTCAAAGTTACCACAGATAATAAATCAATATACCCATGGACAAAGTCATTTAAGAGATGTAAAGAATTACAGGTGTGCCCTAATTGTCCGTGAGAAGGATTCTAAGAAGCCGGATGTGCAATCGAATTGGGAGCCAATCCTCTTAATGCATCCTAATTTGTATATGCCATTGGTGTGTGAAATAAATTTTTCAAATTGCTAGTGGGCGCAATGTCGCAATTACTGCCTTGACAATTTGCTCTGAATTGGGGGGGAAAATAAGAGTGATATTTAAAATCCACAAAATTATGAAACTAATAATGTCAGACTTTACACACAGATTAGAAGTTCGTAATAAACTGTTAATTTTATGTTTGAACATACTAAAGTCAAACCAATTGGGTTCAGCTACTGTTCAGGCATGTAATCATGAAGTACTTATTCATTGAGGTATTATCATAACTCATGATTATTCTATAATTGATATGCAATTCACAAATACAGCTCCCTGGAATTTTCGCTAACTCCACAGAATGTATGGATTTGAAAACAAAATTCCCCCGAAGGATTATAAGTTAATACAAAATTTATTGAGCGAAAAAGTGTGTCCATGCCTATTAGCATCGGCAAAAGTTAACACAAACAATGTGTGGTTAGAAGTGTTACACTGACTTCTCAAAATAATTAATTGTATATACTCAATTCATGATTTTTCTTATACTCAAAATATGTACATGATTAAGTCTTTAAAATTGTCACAAATACCCTTATTTCCTTTTTAAAATGTTAAAAACACTATTACCGTATTGTTGCTAATAAACGCCCCGGGAGCGGTTGGATTTTCAAAAGGGAGGGGGCGTTTATTACATAAAAAATGGAAAGTCAAAAATCACCTAACACGCTATTTTCGCTGATCATTACCAATAATAAAACACGAACAAGCAGGGGACCTGTTTTTCGAACTTCCCGAGGTCAAAGTTCCATACTATTAAACTATTACAAAATGTGTGCAAACATCGATTATGATCAGATTACGACAGTCCTGGTCATTAAATCATGTGATATGGGTAAGCTTAACTCATTTCCTTGAATTGTTTTATACAAAATCATAGGGGGGGGAGGCTGTATTTAGAGCCAGGGTCTTTTATATACATAGTGGGGGAACACACAGGCGTAGTGGCCAATCTATATAACGTGTGGCGGGGGGGGGGGGGGGGTGGGGGGTACGTAAATTGTGCGAAACTTGGTATCAAAATACGCCTGTTACATTTGCTGCTGAATTGATTGTTGATGTAATGTTTATATTTTTAAGTAACTAACGCAATCGTTATTCATAATACAAAGCTATACAACAAAACTATTTGTAAAACCAAAAGAACACAAACAAAGCAGTACTTTAGTACTTATTTTTCACTTCAAAATTTGTTGATACCTCAAACCCTCTTATTTGTTCATTCATAATTACAATATATTATTTTTGAAAGAAAACAATTATGTGAATTTACTGTTCTACTAGTTCTAACTAGCCTAGTATAGTTAAGTATTTAGTTTCATAAGTGGGTCCCTGGTTTTATAGGCCTACAGGTTTATATTTACTTCATGATGAATTAACGGCTAATGTATTAAATAATGATGGCAATGTAAAACCAAGGCAGCATAGTACCGTCACTCAAAACCATTCTTTTTTTTTTTTTTTCTTTTTTTTTCCTCGCTTCTTTCCTCTTTCTTTCCCTATAATTGGAACCTAACTTGGATAATTTCTTGGAGTACTTGCTAAATAAGCCAGTAATATGGTAAGTTGGTGTGTTTTGATACAGTAGAAAAAAAAAAGAGTTGACTGAATGACAATTTGAGGTATAACTCAATTTAAATACAATGATTAGTGATAAATTACTAAAATTAAATGCAACCCAACACCACCCGTACACTTAATGTTATTGAGTAGATACAGGGAATTATTATTTTCAGTGTAGTTTTGCAGACTAAAGTAGACGAAATACGTGGTTGACTTATAGCCAAAGTATAGTACTAGCATTATTCACAGATTTTGATAAGGACGAAAATTTCCCTGTTAACCGGTAACCTTTATATGCGAACCTTAAATATTCTTAATAAATCCGAACGTCAATGTTATTATCGGCTTTTAAATTTTTTAACAAAACGATTTTTGGTCCAATGGTTTCATATACAAAAACAGAAATATCCAGTAAGTCGCAAACTTTTTTATTTTCTAAGAATGTTATGGTTAAGATACAAGTTAACGATTTGATCCACTCTTACTTTTATATCATTCTGTGACTGATATTTCCATTAAATACAAAATATCCTTTACACATTTTTATCACATGATTATTTTAAAAAGAATGAAGAGGAGATGATTTTTCCCCTTTTTCGTTCAAACTGATAGCTTAGAGGAAAAAAAGTTTTTTTCTTTTTGAGGATACAAATTCGCACAATTAGTTGTGAAACACCTGTTTATGGGGAAAAAATAGGAAAAAAATATCAACATCGCAAGTTTTGAACTTGTAATGGTGTCCTAAATCGGCCAAACGGAAGCTGCTTGCATTGCCCGTGTAATGACAGAAATATACCCTATCATCTTTTTTTTGCGTTCTCGGTTATTCACTTCAGGCGTGGTTTAATAATTGTTAGCATGATAAATTTTCAAACAAAAATCGGTTTAAAAAAGGGGTGCACTTTTATGAGATGTCCTTGTGTTTCCTTTTGTTTAAAAAGTAAAATGACAGGTCTTCCTACTTTTTGGGCCGTTGATGGACCAGGGTGTCCGAAGGATTTTTTTTTGCACAAATAGGCAGTCAAAATAGAATATCTGCCTTACCCCAACACTAAATGCAACAGATCAATTCCAACAGAACTGTATTGAGAAATCCTTTAAAAACAACATATCAAAAGTCTACTAAATCAAAGGATGAACATATATTTTTTAAGAGGGGTAGTTTTATACAGGGGTCAAAAATGAAACGTAATCAAAAGCGTCTAAAAGTATGCCAACGTGTTCGTACATTCCAGGATTAAAAAATGATAGTTTTGCCATATCGGCAGTGTGTAGTTCAATAGTTATGAGTCAAAATAGGTAAGGTCCCAAATGGGGGTACTTTTTCAGATCTATCCGTTCGTTTATAAAAAATGGTGTCAAATGTTCGTTTAATGGTACAAACCCGAAAATATACTGGTTGCCGCCACTATCTATAATATTCGTTGCATAATTGAAACGCAAAATGTGACAGGGGGCTACAGGGGTTTATGGGGAGGTCACTAGTCATCATAGCTCTGTAATTCTTATATAGAAAGTTCAACAAAGAATTCTATGTACATGTGAAGAGTATCTCAATAAGTTTGATAACATGTTGCTCATATTTAAACACTTAAAAAAAAAAGCACAAGACAACCGCGCGGGGGAACGTTAATTAAAAGTTTACAAACCAGTCTCGTCCGATCAAATCCGGACCATTCTAGAATTTACCCCAGGGATGACCTTGACTGTTTCTGAGCCTATTGGTACTAAAACTATAAAACGCGTAGATAAGGGCAAACTCATAACCTTTTTTTTAAACCTAGGAGTAGCCCAATAAATTGGTACATCATTTAAATCAATTCGACCAATTCTATTTTTAAATTTTTTAACCCCTGTACAAATGTTTGCCCCCTTATTCACATGTTCTCAAGGTTGATTTGGTAACTTTTAATATATTATTTTTTGACTATTTCAGAGTATATGTAACCACCAAAATTGTTTCTGTTGCAATTGTGTGGGGTCAAACATAACATTATTGGACTAACAAATTTATAATAACCCATACCTGCAGGGCTATTATACATTGACAATCAAAGCAATAAAATATAGAAATTCCACAAGACAAACCCAAACCTTAGGGGGCAAACAATAGTTTTTCAAATTCGTAAAAAAGGGAACACAAATTAATACAGCGTCTTTTCCACCATATATAATGTGGTAAAAAATGAAAGTTGTATGTTTTCATTTTATAACCTTAATATGACATATTTTGGTAGGATGGCATTGTTGTCTATGTAACTTAACTTTCCTCTTTGTTTGTACACGTAAATACTAAAACAAAAACGGGATCCTGATTGAGCACAGATCGGCGGATTCAAAATAATTGAAAAAATAAAGCGCTAAAATGATACGTCTGTTTTCAAAAAATTATGTAAGGTTTGTAAATGATCTATGCACCAGCGCTTTGAATCCATTGGAAAGGCGCTATAGAAATGTCGGTAGTATTATTAATTTTCATATTATTTATTTTTTATCATTACAAATATGTAATATTTGATAGGAAAATATTCAAACACTTTGTTTATTTTTTACTGACACTCCGTTTGGTGGACCAGGGGTTGTTCCTAGGGATCCGCACTAATCTAATTAACGATGCGTATCCGAAAGCAAATACAAAAAATATAAGTCGGAAAAAGTATCGTTATTCGTAAAACTGGCAAAATGTAGTTAGCGGGTCCCTAGGAACCCACCTGTCCACTTATGTGTTAACGATTTGAATTATGGTTCTTAAAGGTGTTTGTTCCGTTTTATGTGTAATGTGTTCTCTACTTGATATGAGAGCCATGCACTTGCACATGTGGTCCAGTGGATCAGCGCTCGGCCCGCACGCCAAAGGTTGTGGGTTCAAGCCCCGCTGGGGCCAATGTGTTTCGCCCTTGAGTAAGGCGCTTTACCTCAATTACTCCTCTCTACCCAGGTGTATAAATGGGTACCGGCATTATTCAATGCTGGGAAGGTAACAGACTCGCTGTAGATGAGGTGTGGCGATCCCACTACAGCAACACTATATGGTGGAGTCTGGCCCAATCGCTTCGAAAGAGAGATGGGCACTCCGTTCCTGTGTACACAGGTCCGTCCCCTTTACCCTTTACCTTTATGCACTTGCACATACACCCCATCAAGTACCGTGGGAAACAAACTTGCGGTTTTGATGGTAGACGTAATATGCATGTTGCAGAAACCTATTCAATACTGTGCTAATATTGATGGTTAACCACTAAAACGGCGGTTTTTTGTTTATATCTTGGGAATGAAATGGATTTGAGGGCTCAAATTTCAGGACGACAATGAGAAAAATACGGCCTTTCATCTGATATCAAAATCGATGCTACTTCCAGGTAAATCAGAGGGGTCCCAAAGACGATCGGAACATGCACCTTTAAAAAGAGCTTACATGATATGTTGGTGCTTTATAGGAAAATAGCTTGTTGAGGACTCTGGTGTAAGAAAAGAATTGAGTCGGAACTTTTATTTTTAAGAATGTTACAGTCTATGCTCAGTATGTCAATTAGCTTTTGACTTTCATTTTTTTAAATTGTTTTAATAAAAATTAATGTTTCGGTATTAAAAGGCGCAATAAGAGATTTCACATACCAGACCCCCCCCCCCACACAAAAAACCTTGAAAGCCCTGATTATCGCACTGATCAATAGCTCTATCACCGATCACTAATTCCCGTCTGAAAGAATTAACCTGAGAAATATTGCTTTGGTACATTATTCAGAAACATCTAATTTCGTATTGGAACAAATACGAAATTCACGCCTATTTTTTATATGAACTATAAAGCAATAAAATCATCTTTGTTTTTTAATTGTTAAAGACACTGCTGTAGCTTATACAAGGTAAAAATCTATAATAAACTTATACAATGACACATCATATGGATGCATCAAAATCTAACGTGCATCTTAAATAGAAGGCGTTTATAATCAGATTGTAATTTACCACATCTCTTAAAGGAGATTTCACATTAGACCAAACACACATCCTTTGAATATCTAATTGTGAGAATAGGGTAATTAGCTGTCCTTTTTGCACACAATCTACTATGTTCTGATTTTTTTTTTTCATTTTTCACAACTGACCATCAATATTTACTTTTAAAAAAACTAGTGTTATTGGGTCCAACACCACAATTTGAATACGAATATGTTCAATATAATACAATACTACACGCCACATAAGTCTGCGTCCTTAAACGTTATTTTGTTCTTGTTATATACTGCCCCACCGTTTATTGTCATGATATAGTGAACCGATTTGACAAGCAATTTTTTAAAAGTGCTGGTATTGAAGACTACTGTGGAAACTTTTCTAAAAGTCAAAATCTCCATGGTGAGAAATGAAATTGCAAAGTGTCCATACATTTCAAATTGTCACATCAAAGTGTAAATTTAATAAACGATTAAAACTCTAAGACAATCCAGTGGCCTTACTGTTGGTTAAGTTGTTACCGTGTACATAGACCTACCTGACATCATTCGTTGCGTATAATCTTTGAAAGGAATGCAGCACTTACAATAGGCGCATTCGTTTCCTAATGTCCGTAATTAGGTGAAAACTCTGATACACAAGCGGCGCAATGAAGAGGCGAGTTTGAAGTGTTTTGACTGCTGACATCATTAGCGATGCATATTTTTTAAAATAAGCTCTTTAATTAAAAGGAATTCGCCACTTACAAAGTTTGCAATTCATTTCATTTGTGTGTTAAGTAATATGTCTCTACATGCCTACACATGCACAAATACTTTTCAGGCAGGTACATATAATGCAAGAATTCATTAAATTAAAACAATACATTAACTCAAATTTCATTTTCTTCATCCCCCGATTATATTTTACAAATATTTTCTTTTATTTATCTAAAGATAAAGTCAATAGCACAGTCCAAAAGGAATTAGGGCTGTGGCACTTTTATATACAATCTTACAGTAAAAAAACCCCAAATAAATAAATAAACGCATTACATCAGGACAACAAAATTATGAAGAAAATTTGGCATTCAAAATACATAATAGTCTAATAAGTAGATATATTTCATTATATTATGATAACCAATACATCTTCTATCTAACTGCCGCAGCCGATATGCTGTTCACCATGTAGCGCCAATGTCCCTGTTTGTCATTAGTTGGGGATGTCAGCTGATCCTGCTGGATGTCTCGGACAATCACATCAATGTAGTTAATGGGCGACGACCCCTGTTTTTTGCATGGTAACTTCCAACATGGACGTCTGAGACTCTTGGGTCAATCGCACTATGAGCAGTGACCGGCAATAACAAACCAATACAAAATGTTACTGTGTATTAATAGTAATGATAATATGAACTCACAAATTTTGAATCACAAAAGAAATAAAGGAACAAGCATTTATATTAACCATAAAAATATTATTAACAAAATAATACAGAAATACAGAACCAGATAAATAAGGCCCATGCTTACAAAATCAGTCATTGGGCGATCACCCCAGTCCATGTTTTGAAATGTAACGAACTGGCCAGCAATGGCATTTTTTATATTGTAACGGGTAAGAAGGTTGAACCTGAACTGTTGTAATAATAAACATTTATCCAAAAAGAGAAATCCTTCCGGTCCAGCCGAATGAAGTATCCAATGTTGATAAATAACTTTTAATGATAAAACAAACACAAATTTACTATTATGACGGTATTATTTATAACAAGAGTTACTCTAAAATACATTAAACGATTTTACAATCGTACCCCATTTATCCAGTACATCTTTTTAATCATACATTTTTGGCTCTGAAGCATTTGTAATCGACTCGTTTAAAACTACCATGGAATCTTTTCTAAAGTTGAAAGTCCCATGTAGAGAATGAAAAAATGGCAAAGTTTCATGGAAAGTCTTCAGAAATTGCAAAGTGACCATGATATGTCAATTTTTCCATCAAAGAGTATATACATGTTATGAACTCTTAAGACCAAACCAGTGACCTTAATATTCATTTGTTAAGTTATCACAAGCCATAGGCCGACCCGACATAATTAGCTGGTATGCAATTCGCATATAATAATCTCTGAAAGAATACCGTAGCTTACAAAGTTTTTTGCATTCATATCTATTCCGAGATTAAGTTTTAAATCGCCGATCCTTTAATTGTTCTTTGCACTGTAATACTGTAGAATTCTTAAATGGAATTTGAAATTTGACTTTACACTGCAGGGATTAAATAAAATGGATGTCCATCTAGATCTGATCCGTTTATGAACAAACAACTCAAAATAAATTTTGCATCGACTACATTAAAGACACCATGGCCATATTATGGATCTTGATTTCCCTTGAAAATGCACTTATGGCCAACGGGGATATAATTGTTATTTTGATATTCACTGTTTGAATGCAAATGAACAAATAATTCATGAACAGTGTAAATCATGTCTAATAATATTTTTGCTTTGTAACAGTTTAAAATCATGTCCTAATAATATTTTTTGCTGTTAGAATACTACTGCCATCGTTTACTGCAAGCATTACTGTACCCTTGTCTTCATATTTTATCTGCAGATATTCTGTAGATAGGCCAAGTCTATTTCACGTTCAATAAAGAAAAGCCTGTGATTACGGCAATTTGACCGTCGTCTAGTATAGTTTAACAGTGACGGTAGGCCTGTGTGTTACACTGAAATATATTGTTTCCCCGTTTCGCTGTCATTGGTAAGATGCATTTTTTCCATGGAATCGTTAATTACAACCATGAGGCTTTGCGATTTATTGCCAAAGTTTCCATGAAGTCCTTTGATTTCCACCATGGTGACTTTGCGTTTTTCGAAAGTTTCCATGGAAATTCTTTTATTTCCACCCAGGGAGACTTTTGCCATTTTGATTTTCTTCTTCTTCTTCCATGGAATCTTTTCATGCAGACTATGCTCGCATTGTACGGATTGCTTACCGGAACCTACTGCTCATTTCCCCTTCACCACTTTCAAATTTGCTTCCGCCGGCCCGCCACATCCTAAATAGAGCAGGAGCAAGAACTTGGGTCCAAATATCATCGTCAGGTCTCACTACATCTAAGCTTTGACACCTTTGTAGTACGTATCGACCCTGTATATCAATGCCACAAGGTCGTTAGTGGTGTCAGATTGTGGTGTCCACTTTTTCAATGGAGGGGGGGCCGAATTTAAGTTTACACATGGGGTCAACTTTAAATTACCCCAATTCCTGTTAAAATTATGCCATATTGGTCCTTCTAGTCTAAGGATTCCATCTACGACCATTGGTTTTAGAGTTATTTGGGAAAATGGCTACAAGTGCCAAAAAATGTCAATTTCCACTTGTACAGGGGTCCAAAATCAGAAGTTGTCAATTTTGGTAAAAAAATGAAACAATTGTTCATCTAGCTTAATGTGTTCAAAATAAATAAATAGTTTGCTCAAGCAGCTGCAATGCATAGTTAATATTGATGCAACAAAAAGGGTCATGGGGTTAACATAATCCAATTGCATATGACGCTCTTTGACTGCTTTATTCGGTGTAAACATTTACATAATCAAACTAACTTTTTGGGAGTCCTCATTCCTGAGGTGCGTAGATATGTTGGCAGGCATTTAAAATATAATCAGAGTACTTTCAATGTTGAATCCGCTGTTACAAATTGAGCTTTGACCTATTTTTACGGCTGTTTTAAGTCTTATTATTTTACGCTATAACTCGGCAAAGACAAACATAGTCGTAAGTGTAGTCTAAACTATACATTTTTGGAATCATTATGACTAGAGGACAATGAATGACAATGTTTCCAAGTGCAACATGTTTGGAGTAGTTAAAGTTTGACAACGCCTGTGTAACCTTAAATTGGCCCCGATTGAAAAAGTGACACCACAATTTGAAACCACTAACTACCTTGTATAGATGTAGATGGCGTCCATACACATCATAAAGGTGTCAAATTTTAGATGTAGTCAGGCATGAATGAACTCCCTAAATAAGGACCCATGATATTCTGCTATGCCTCTAAAAGAAAAATGGCCTGAATCCCGGTTCTGATTGCCTTTTGAATTGTGTCGCAAAACATGATAGATAACCCCAACTGTAAATTCTGCCAGGGAAGTGTGAAAACCTTGCTTTCTGTTCCAGAAATTGCCACAAACCTGCCACCTACCCCTGGAAATCTTCCTGTTTTACTGTTTTTACAGAATGAAACATCAAAGTTTTCAAAACTCTGGAAAGTGATTTCAGTAAGGTCCTTTGCATTTGTTCAAATTTTTTTCATGCCCCATATGTCCTTTGAGGGAACACCAGAAGTGACTGTGCCCAGTGAAAGGAACACTATGCTTTCCTGTTCATTAAGAAAAATTCTGGAAATACAAGATAGAAGAGTACCCCTAATACCACGATCATAAAGTTTTTGAATCATTTGTAATTATGACTACAAGCATATATCAAAGGCAGGAACTGAAACAAGAAAGACAGAAGTCAGCAAAGATTGCAATTTCAGCCATCCAATAGTTTCACTAATACAGGCTGTTCCAAAAGAGTTTCCTCATTTTGTTGTAGTTAAAAAAAATCTGTAACAAATTCATTGAAACGAATATGTCATTAGAAAGAAGAGTTTCTGATTGTCTAAATTAAAAAGAGAAATTTTTGAATTTGCTCATGCCAAACCCAAGAACATACTAATTGAAAAAAAAACCACCCATTTCATGACTGCACACATTCGGGTAATTTATTAGTTTCTATAGACACCAAATCAATAATGCGTGGTGAACAAGAAAGCTTCCATTGGTTTGCAACTTTCATTGTCAAAAATGTTAAGTTTCATTTCAGACTCAAAATTCCATCAATCAAGAGAAGAGCAAATTTGAAACCTCTGACCATTTAAAATGATATCTATTTTAATCTCCGCGAGCATCTAGCACTGTTTCCTATTGGTAGACTTCTCTTAAAAACACTTTTTTTTTTTTTTAAAAAATCTAATTTGTTGAAAAACATAATTGCAGAAAGAGTTTACGGTGAAAATATTATTACGCTGATGAACAGAACGAGTTGAACTTAATTCTCGTTTGATTTATGGTAATGAGTATGAGTTGTAGTAGCTAAACTTTGCATTCAATCCAAGAACAGTTGCAAAACCAATGGATCTGTTTGTACCTACTTTATGGTGTGAATTAGAAACTGATGCAAGTTACCCAGATATGTACAGTCAGGAAAAGGGTGATTTTATTAAATGATTAAAAACTTGATGTTTGACATGTGCAACTTAAAATTCTTTTTAAATTTAGACCGCATCAGGAAGAAATTGCTCTTTTCAATGATATATATATACTTTACAGAGAATTCCTTTTTAGAAGTTTTACTCAACTCATGACAAAAATGAGTGTAAATCCTTTGGAATCAGCGGTAAGGTGAAAGAATTTAGACAACATTGCTCACAAACTGTTTTCTTATTCTTCTGTCTGAACCAAAAATGATTGTCATCAAAATATCTCTCTCAATATAATCCATAATTGAGTAACACACCAATTTTCCTCAAAAATTTTGCACACGGTGAAGTAAAGCACTGGTCAGTAGCTTGAAGTAGCATCTTTTGGCTTACAGAACCTTTATATACAGGAATAACATTGCCAACTTCAAGATTGGAAATTTACCCTTAGAAGTAGAATAATGTATTAAACACCTTGCATAAAATGGGGAGGTTGCAGTTCTGCACTACATGATTTTAGAATCAGGAAGAAGTTTAATCTGAACCAGGAGATGAGATTATTAGAATGAATTCGGTGAGAACACGAAAGAGCCTGCCGCAGCCCGAAGACGTAGGCGGGGCTACAACAACCCCCCAACGAGGACCACCCAGCATATCGAATGTTTATTTTCAATTTCATTACGTTGGAACCTCCCCTTCTTTGTCCCCCTTGGTTCCCCTTTGGGGCCGTCCCCAACTGTGTCCATTGACTATGGACCTGCCAGAGGAAGGGCACTCAACCACGGACAGTGATTGTCTAAGATGATAAGGCTACAGTTCCTGACATTCTGGGCTTCCATTAAAGGGGATAAGAGCAATTTGCTGATTCCGAACATACAATAAAATCCATCAAAATTGTATTTGGATTGTACAAGATGGCCTTTGGCCGTCTTGTTCTGTTTATGAGGTTATCTTCTTACACAGCGATTGCAAATTGGCTGGGTTCTGTTTACTAGCGTTTTCTTTCCTTCTTTAATTTCTTTCTGTCATTCTGCTTTAGCTCAGTAATAGCTGACCAAGGCGTAACCAGGATTTGCACCACATGATGCTAATGGAGCCATCAAATGTCCACATGATTTGACTCCCATCTGACCTTGACCGGGTCACTGGGGCCAAATATTGATTCAAATGGCAATATAATCTTCTACAGGATTATGCCAATATCAAATAAACTTTTTCAGGGAGGAAACCACTGACCTGCCTCATAGGGTGTCAGGGATAAGGGGGGTAATTTCTGGTCTGATGAAAGCCAAAAACCAAAATTGTGAAATATTAAAAATTTGTTTTATTGTCCTACAAATTACAGGTAGCAGATTAATGTCATTAGTGCACATGCATTGTTTACAAACCAGGTCTTTGGGTGTCCCCAGTTTTTGGGTCCTTAAGGGTCACTTCCGGGAAAAACAAAAATATTCAATTTTTTTTTTATCTCAAAATTATTATATTTCCCCATTTGACATTGATTTGCTCTAATACATTGTGATTTAAAGAGACACTGGCAATTGAAGAAATAGTGCGCCCTCAAGATTTTTTCAAAATCGAAATTTTTGAATGGTGTAAAGCTTTATACAAAAGCCCGCACCAGATGATTAAGACCAAATCAGCTTCCTTATGGGTAAACGTACAGAACGATTTTATAATTTCGCGTCGCGTGCGAGTAGAGAAAATTCAGCAGACGACCCGAAAATGGCGTTTTTAACACACGAACACGCACGCCGTATGCATGTTCCCACCTATGCAAAACTGTTGGACCGGTCTAAACCCTTTGTGGTGTTATATCAGTGAGTACGAGTTCAAAATATTAGGTAATATACACATTGGTGATTAAAGTATGGAAAAACTTAAAAGTTAGCCTACAACTTACCTGGATATCTTTACCTCACATTCAAGGTCTATCTGTCTTTGGGGGTATGTATTTTTATGTGTAAATATATCTCTGTGCTTCCAATGGCCAGACTATCATAGAGCAAATTGAAGAAAGAAATTTCATATTTTGTGAAAATGTGCAGATGCCGCTTTTTGCTTTAACCAGTTTTGGCAGTCATATTGTCCGCCATTTTGGTCTTGCCCCTGAGCTATATTTGTATGTATCTAGTACGGTATGTATGTATGCTGTCAGTCATTTTGGTTGGTTAACATTTGGTTTTTTTTAAAGTTATGTAATTTGTACTCCTTTCCAAGCGCTTGGGCCAATTGCTACCAAATCTTGTGGGGTACTCCAATTGGAGTGAGAGTTCATGTGGGCCGATGTAAAGGGGCTTCTTTGACATCCAAGTCATTTTTTCGGCCACAAAAAAATTGCTGCTATGATCACCAACTGTGGTCAGTATAAGCACTTGGACCATGCTCATATGAGGGGTGCTCCACTTGGGTAAGAGAGGGTCATGGGGGCTGATTATAAAGGGCATTCTTTGGAAATCACTCAATTTTTCTGCTACAAAAATTTATGTTTAATCAAAATGCTATGATTCATCCAACTTGGTCAGATAAGCACTGACCCAAGCATCATGAGGGTGTACACAGATTGGGGGCAAAGGTATGTGTGTGTGCGATTAAAGGGTGGCATTTTGACATGTCATCCTACATGTTTAAGTGGCACATTGTGCGAATGTAAAACATTTTCTGAAAGTATGATGGGCAAGACCACATGGTTAGAGAACCACCTTGTTATTAAAGGCATTAGGTTGAAACTTTAAAGCAATATTAGCCATTTTTTGAAGAGCACCCCCAATTTTCAAAAATGTGGAGATTTTTACACGGTTTTTTGCCTTGGTCCGGCTAGTAAACTATACTGTTTGGTATTTTATGGTAAAGCGCGAAAATGTCTAGGGTCACAAACGAAAGGAATTTTGTACATAGCAGGGCCGTACGCAGGGATGTTTTTTTACGGGGGGGCGGGGGGTCTTCCGAAAAAAGGGACCTTTTTTTTTGGAAAAAAAAATCGACCTAACCCCCCCTAAAATGGTCCTTTTTTTTGCACGTTTGAATATAATCACCAAAAAAGTGGACTTTTTCGTCATTAATTCTCAATTTGGACCTTTTTAGCAAAAAAATCGGCAAAAAAGTGGACCTTTACCCATTTTGTGGAATTGGGTGGGGGGGGGGGGTGCGACCGCACCCTGCACCCCCCCTGCGTACGGGCCTGTGTACTAGAATAATTATTATCGGGATCCCCATTAATAATTAAACGGATGCTGGAAACGGCCTTCAATGTGAAATAGCAGGGAAGGAAATAGCGCAATGTACGTGTCCACGCTAATCCATTAGTTGTTTATAGTTCAGGCAAGTCAGTTAGAGGTTATCTTCTTGCGTGGGGGAAAGTCTCCGCCGGTTGCGGGGTTTGGCACTATTTCATCATGGATGGACATAAACGTAAGCATTCCAGCTCTGCCGTAAGTCCAATCTGGATCCCAAATTCTAATTACAAAATCGCTTATTTTGTGATAAATATGCATTTTTAGCATTTCTCGTTCGCAAGGTATAGTTTCATAGACAATTACCAACGTAATTGTGCAAAAATATCAAATTTTGAAAATTGGGGGATCTTCAAAAAATGTTGCCATTATTGCTTTAATTTGACATAATAGCAGGGTCGAATAAGTTTAAAACTGGTGTCCACCATGGAATATGATTGATCCTTACATAGTGGATTGCTTCTTACATTGTGATTTTAAATTTTGTGCCTTTTCTATAGATGCCTTGCAGCTCCTTCATTGGTACGTTGGCACAAAATAACCTAGTTGTGGTCAATGGTGGGAAAAGTGGGGAATTAGGAAGCCCTTCCCGGGAAATTTGACCATTGGAGGGAAATGTTGACATTCCCAGACAAAGGGAAATACATAAGAAGTGTTGGGAAATCTATGGGAAAATTTTGACTATCTTCCAGAAATATGCATTTTTCCTGCCCTGGGAAACTTGTGGTGCCATTAGGGGTTGACCAAACTTTCTGGGGCGATGGGACCATGTTTCCAAAAGAGTAGTCACCACTTACTTTGGATGTGGCCAAGTAGATCTTCAATAGCTATGACCATCAATCAACTGGATGGAATGAGGGCATTCGCATGACCCTAGCTATCTCTCATTCACCGGATGAAGGCAAGATAAGGAAAGGTGAGTGACTTCACATGATCCCGTTTGGCCCAGACAGGCTGGTTCAAGATAATAATAGAGTGGGCCACCTTTGCTTGCTTCTCCTGAATCCCAGTACTCTGGTTCTTCAGGAGCTTTTGGGTTAAGGAGATGCAACTGGCGAACATCAAATGACCTTGGTTGATTTCCTGGCTCTTATCAGTATTGCTTCCAAAAGGAAGGACTTTCTGCAGAATTGAGCCTCTTGAGAGCCAGAGAGATTTATTTTTCTGAATTCAAATTCAAAATCAGTTAAGTGTAAACAACTACAACAGGAATTAATTTATGCTAATCCATAGTCGTCGTTAAAAAAAGGGAAATTGATTTAACAACTTTTGCCCAGTGTAAACACCATTTAACTAAAGCTTTATTGTTTTATTGTCTTCCAGAGACATGTTTGCCTGCCCTATCCATCATCCACCATGTCCCTACCCTGACAAAGATGTCTTTGTCAGGGTTCCACAGGGTAAAAAAAGGATCAGGGAATGTTGGCATTGGTGTGACAGACCTCGTAACAATGTTATATATATGTATGAGATCATATTTGGGGTCTTGTGAAGTCCTGCATCTCTCCAAATGATGCAAATTTACATCGGATAAGGCGAGCATGTCTTTGGGGGATAATGAAATAATAAATTTTGGTTAATTTTATCAAATTGCTCAGTTTTTCCAAATTGTTATAAGGTGATCAAAATCCTTACCCCAGGTGCGCCAACATCATCTATATGACATTCCAGTTGAACTGTGCTTTCGGTATTACTTTTGATTATGGTACTGCAAATCAGGGGACCATGTGGTTGATACATCACATCTATCTGGTGACTTTTCTGGCATCTGGACCCATCACTCAGCGTAACTTTACAAGTGTACAACAGTCCATCTGCCCACGTCATCTAATTGGAGTAAAGAAAAGAATCACTGACAGTAAAACCTTTGTTTAGATCTGGACAATTCCTTGCTAAAAGCTCCAGTTTTTTTTCAAATTCAAGTTTATTTTAAAATATTCCTTTTAAATTGACCTAACGTTTTTGAAATTTTAACGTGGTTTGGTAATTGGTTCTAGATTTTAGGACCAGTATTTAAAATATTGCTTACACGATACGCATGTAATTGATAATCAGCTCTATTTCTGGTATTATAATTATGGTTAGACTTATGATCGGTAAACATTCCATCGAAAGAATGTGGAAGCATGTTGTTTTTGTATTTATACATGAATATACTTGCTTCTTTCTCATACATGTCAAAAATATCAAGTGTATTACATGTATATC